>JASDQU010371957.1:37339-71192 GCA_032191745.1 Picea mariana | reverse complement strand
CCCTCGGGCCCGAAAAAGGGTTAAACTTACGCCTGATAATACTCTTCTAGTGAATCGAGGTTCCTAGAGCATACCTTTATTCATAAAATTATTCATCCAAATTGAAAAATGGGTAAACTACCGCCAGACAGATGTGCCTTCAAATTTGAGTTTGGCGAGCATGAAGGGAAACAAGATCGCTCGAAAATATTTTCATTTTTAGAGAGTCTGAAAAGGGATTAAAGAAGACTCCAGGGGGCTACTTTTAATAGTTAATCCAGATAAGATCGAAAATAATAAATACAGTCTTGTTGGATGTTTCTTTCGAATTTCAAAGCGAGCTTGAAAAACAACAAAGCATGCTCATTAGGGAGTCTCGAGGGTAAGGCCTAGGATGATGGCGAATCAAAAGAATGAGGCTTTATATCATAATCATGAAAGGAGTAATAAGGACTCCCAAGCCTATTGTCATCATTGACAACATGGACGCCAAAATGCACTAAGGATCTACCTAGGGCATCCATGTAAGGGTAGGCTCTACCAACTAATTACGACACTTCTAGAGAAACAGTGAAGTTTCTGTGTTGCACTTCGACGGGGTCAACACTATGGAAAATAGGAAAAGACAACAAGATGCATAAAGTGGGAATGAAATCATAACTTATATGCAAAAAGTTGGAAAAAAGGACTATTACCAAAGGATACCAAAAAAAGTGACCAATCTCAAAAAATTACCAAACCAAAAGGAAAAGAGTACCGGAATGACCAATAGAAAACTCAAAAGTGAAATGGAGTGATCACCAAGACAAGAAAAATGAAAAAGGGGGTTAAAAATGGGCAAAAAGGGATAAAACATTCTATAAATAGAAGTGGACAACTCATTTTGACATTGCAATTTGAAAATCAACCAAAAAGTGAAAAGACCCCTTTGCTAAAAGAGTAGATTCCAGGAGCTTCAGTGGATGAAATGACCTTCTGATTGGATCAAGTAAGTACAAATCAATCCCTCTTACACTTTAATTCATATTTTTATCTTTAATTTTATGTTTTGAGGGGCCACGCTCTTGTAAAAAGAGAGGCCCTATGTGTACATGGGTTGTCTAAGGCCAACCCGTGTATGTACTCGGGAAGGAAACAACCATCTCGCGTACATACACGATGTTGATGATTAAATTCGCAACGAAGATTGGCCCACAAAGTGTTGCTAAAGCCTATTATTATAAAAGAAAAATATTACTAGTAGGTGGGACCCCCTCGTAGATTGGAGATCAAGTCTGATAAATATTTGATGTTATGTTATTGTTCGACACTACTTTCATTGTTGACGATATCTCGTTTTATTGGATAATGGAGCAAACATATTATACAGGGCTCCCTTGATGTTCCAAGATCAAGTGACACCTAATTGTTCATGGTTATCATTGATGATTGTTCTTGTGACACTTGCAATAGACACATGTTAGTAACAACAAAGGAAAATAAACTAAGGAAAACAATTGCCCTATGCTAACATGATATACTATATGCATTAAAAAGATTGTGGCAAATCCTAACTAAGATAGGATAGCCATACGACTTATGGAGGTTGTATATAGCATAGTTGGTATTTGTTTCTGCATAATAGAGGTGGTAATAGGTGATACGGGTGGCGCTCTTTGAAATTAAAGGTTGATGGTTCAAGGTGGATGATTTGTTTGATTAGTAGTTGGCACATACTAGGAATTGAATGAACTGGCAGTAGGCAAGTGATGTGAATTTACTGCATATCGCCTTTACCCCTACCGCTGAACGCCACCCTAGTTAGGCTATCTTCCAAACATTATTGTTGTGGTTATGCTCCGATTTTTCAGCAGTGGGGAACCGCTCGACCAACTTGTGTTTTAAGACATTTGATTACAGGTATGTTATTTTTTTTAGCCCTTCATGAGTCTACTTTGTATGAAATGGAAATTGGCTCAAGTGTATCCTTTGTGCTTTCCTTAAGTATTACGACTGTGTAAATGGTGTTTGTAATGAAATAGTAACGATTCTCTTTGAAATGGTATTGAAGTCATAGCATTACTGGTTATCCTAGGTGTTGGCAGTCACAAGAGATCCCTATTATCTTTGCTAGTTTACTTAGAATATCCTTGTTGGTCTTGGTGGGATATTTGCACATTTTTTCATTACTGTATCCAGTCTGTGGTTTTTATGGGGTCTAATGACTGAAGTGTTCGTGTCACCACACATAGTACATGTGGGAAATTGGTTGTTTTTACCCATGTGTGGTAGTTTTTTAAAGGGCACGAGGGTTATACCCTGCATGAAAATCATACCGCCACTCCAAGTTAAAGCCTCACCTCCTGTTATGACTCCTGTCATAAAATTGTTTCCTTTCCACAAACAAAGCATAGCCCTCTGTGTGTGTACACCTTTGGCCTAGAATTTTTCACTATTGCGAGAAGTTGGCTCTGTTCCTCCTATGATGGTTACCGAGCAAACCCTTAGCCATCCAGTCTAGGGTTTCATAGGAATACTGTCGGGCCTGTCAAGTTGTTATGGGTTATAGTGGATAGAAGGTATGGTCGACCCTTTTGGATATAGACTCGTCCAGTCGGTTGTATAACAGTCATATTGGTTTGGTTTTGGTTACTGCCTCTGTGATAAAATGATAAACCCTATATTGCTAACTGCACTTTCAGATGGACAGTCACCCTCCTATGCTGGTAATTGTGTTCTTCTTTCAGGATGAATGACCTTGAGTTGGATCACTGTAGAGAATATTTCGACTGCATCTTTATATTTGTTCAACTGTGTAAGCCTAGGTTCGCACAACATAGTCAATTATAGTGTGATTAGATCCCAACAATATTGTATTAATTGATGGCTCGGCATGATGGATGAGTTATTGGAATGGTTGTGTATTTTTTGTGTTGAATAGATATGTTTCCTCATGTTGTTTGTTGGCTACACACTGTGTATAACATAGATGGCTAGGGTACTCACACTCAAGGTTACCCAAAGAGTCTTGAGCACGATTGGTTTCGGCTCGATCATTTGTTGATACAAGCTTGTTGTTAGTACCTCGTTGGTTGGTCAGATGGCCTAGTCTTTTTTAAGTTACATTCAAGTGGGCTTTCACAGTTATGGATTTACACTGGCATGATTTAATTATTCAGCGCATATCTTGTGGTGATTGGTGGCTATTGTCCGTTTAATTGTCAATTCGGGTTATGGAAATTTGATTTGGTTTTTGGATGTCTGTCCTTATTTATTTAATGAAGGTCATTGCATTCAAATGATAGACCCAATGGTGATGATACTATAACTTCATTGTTATTTGGGGTATATTGGTTGATTATAGGAAGTGGTCGATTTTGAATGGTTACAGATTGGAAATGGGTACTATTCGAAAATTATTATGAAATGCAAAGAAAAGTAAATGAAGGGAATATAACCCCTTACAAATTGTGTGGAATACATATTGTCTTGTGATGACACTATGTTGGGTATTTGATTATGAACAGAGAACTAGTTAAATGCACATAAATTGTTGTTTGGTCAAAATGAATGATGGTTGATGCACCTTTTTCGCAAAATGTTTTATGGACCACTCAATTAATTTCATGAATAGAAATCGTTGTTTCTCCCTTCCATGATTTTCATGTTTCACAAATTACCAATCCTCTCATCTTCCCATTTCATTTTTCCACTCCCTGTTCCAAGATTAATTACAGTAAGGGAATTTGGCAAACATTTGGAAAACATTTCAAATACAACACCCATGAATATCTTGGTGAATCTAGGTGATCCAGATTATTTTGAGAATGACATGAAGGAAGAAATGTAACAAAGATATAACAAGGAAATACACAGAGATATTGCAAGGAACATAGTGATACAATAAAACTCAGATAATATTAATGACTGTTTGGAATACAAAAGACTGTAAAATGCAAAGCACACAAGCTATCTAGAATGGTGGTAGCTTATCTCTAAAGAGATATGTGTCGGCTATGCTCATTCTCAAGAAGATGATTACAACAAGGCTCCAAATTATTTTTTAACATAAATCATAAATGAGAAAACCGTAAACATACAAAACCATAACCATGAAAGATGAAACACCAAAAGGTTTATGGGCCCCTGAAGGGTGTAGTTGATACATCAACTTCCCGAGTGCTCAAAGTTTTCATATGATCTCCATTTGGGGTGCTTGGTAGCCTATCAGAAATGTCTAGCTGAGGAGTACACATTCTGAATGGCCGAATAAATCCAAATAGGAACATAATAGGTTCTTCCAAGTCAAAAAAATGTTGTTTAGGGCCTCAAAATGACCCCATAAGTTTGGGACCCGAAAAATGTAGAAAAGCTACTAAGATGGAAACTGTAATTTGAGCTAGTGGAATAGGTAGGCGGACATCGATTTCAACTTGGAATATTCCTCCCCCATTAAGAATCAATGGTCTCCATTGTGTCAATTTCCTCCATCATATGGGAAAACATTTGCTGAAATTGACTCATGGTAAGACACTTTCCTTGATGAAGAAACTGCCATGCTTTGACGACCTAATAGAGTTGTATCTTCTACTGGCAGGTTCCCTTTGTCTTAGTGCCCACTATACGATAAACTGTCTCCTGTTCAATTTAGTCAATATTGATTTGTGTAGGGACCAAGTGCTTGGTCATTTCCAAAATGTCTAAGAGAGTTGGAAAATATGGTTTAAGCAGTTCCACATTAAATATAGGGTGCGATCCAAGGAAAGGAGGAATACTTAATTCAAAATCAGTCTCATCCACATCCTTGATGACGATGCAAGTCCTATATCATACTGGGCATATCTTCTGATGGGGTCCTGTCAGGCACTCTTTTTGCAAATACAACAATACCTTATCTCCTGCCGAAAACTTGTGTGGGACCTAACATGGATCATGGTGTTGCTTGTACTTGGCATTGGATTTTTGCAAAATATCATGAACTTGTTGTTGGATGTGTTGGATTCACTCAACAAATTTGAATGCTCTATCAACCTCAATCTGATCATGGGAGGACTCTTCCTGTGCAACTACAATGGGATGAGCTACGTCAATGGGGGCCAATGGTTGGAACCCCAAGAACACTTGAAAAGGGATGTGGCCAATAGAGTTTTGGATGGCTTTGTTGTATCCATGTTGAACATAAGTAAGGATTTCATCCCATATGTGTGGGTGTTTGGAATTGTACATCCTTGGGATATAGACAATCATATTGTTGACAACCTTTGTTTTTCAATTAGTCTGTGGGTGGAAGGTAGTTGATTTGGTCAGCTTGGTGTCCATCATTGAACATAGGATGGACCAAAAGGTTCTCAGGAACATACTATCTCGATCTGAGATAATGGTTTATGGGAGCCCAAAATCAACCCAAACATGTTCAAAGAAGATCTTGGTCGTGGCCTCAGTTGTGATGCTCTTCTTGCAGGGTGCCAAAATGTATATATTAGAGAATTGATAAATTACCATATAGAAAAGGTCCTTCCCATGCTTGGTTGAAGGAATAACGGACATGTAATCCATGGATATGTGCTAGCGGGAAAATCCCCCCTTTAACTATACCAGGGTTTAAGATATGGAAAGAGAGAATGACTGTCTAAAATCCAATCTAGTTTCTAATCTACCCCAAACATACCAAAATAAATGAAAAGAAAGAAATAGGAGAGAAGATCGGTAATTGTACCTTTTATCCCATGTCTGGTGATGATCTCCTCAAGCTTTGTAGTTCCAAATACTGCAAGTCTCCTCCCAAGGATGACCTGCATCCAAAACTAGGTAAATAAGGACTACAAGCATGCTACTTCTATTCATAAATTAGGGTTAGATATCAAATGCTATGTATAAATTAAATAAAATACACAAAACATAATCATTTGGGACAGGGAAAAGAGATTCTTTTATTCATAAAAAAAATACTAAAATTTACAATCCGTGTAGACCACCGTTCCATGAACCTGGTCTGGGATCCTCTTTACAATGCTCCAAGTGCACCTTCAATAGGCCTCTTCTCTCAATATTATGATCACCTCAAGATAAGGGAATGGATTGAATGGAAGAACAAGGGGATGAAGAGGGAATGCTAAGGCAATAACTCACAAAAGGTAACAAATAATTGGGCAAGGAAGGGAAGTGAAATTGGGTAGAGTTTCATTGTTCTTATGCTTGTTCTTGAAATGAGACCTAAACACCTCCTTTTATATGAAAAAAGGATGGTTATTCAGTTGGGGGATGAGATATAGCAGGTGAATTGGATGGGAAACTATCAATAGCTCATGAATTTTATTGAATTCCTCACAACTTTTTAATTTTTGCAACTTTTGCAAGCATACGCAGGTTGTTTAGTGTACAAAAAGTGTATGTACGTAGGATGTATAGCATGCAAAAATCATATGTACGTGGGATGTAGTGGTGTAGGGCACGTACATGCTCTAAAAAATGGGTTTTTAAGTAGAGTTTCTCAACAATGATTTGGTAAATTATGCAAGTAAGAGGGCCAATGCCATGTATGCATTAGTAGGGGAATTTTAGGGCTATAACAGATGCCCCCTAATGTATGAGGTTAGAAGAGAAACCGATGGCTGAAATACATTACAATATCTTCACCAATGCACAAAACTGAGTGAGCTCGGGACCAGAGTTCGGGAGGGGCCATCTGAAAAACAACAATTGTCTCTCGAAGGCGGGCATACCCATGCTCGGGATGAACTGAATCATGGATTCCAATCAATTACATTGCATATGCACGTCATATAACTATATAAAGTGTATCCGTGAAAAATACATAGAGGATCTACATCTCAAAATCAGTCGAAGATATACAAGTACAGTATGCATCTTGAAGAAGCTAGTGACGCTTGCGGCTAGAGATGAGTTATTGATAACTCGAGCAACAACTTCAAGATCTTCAAAACTCAGGTAGGAGTAGAATGGGAGTGTATAAATCACTACCCTGAGGTCTTCGACAATCTGTTAGGAAAAAACATGAGGATCTTGATGATCAAGAAGAGAACTTTGTCGATTTTGAATCTGGACATGACTTGACTCTTGGGATGACCGATTCATGAAGGTCAAGAGACAAACTGTAGAAAGGTCGAATCAGGTTGGGTAAAACCTCCCTTGGAAAAAATCACGAAAGATGATTAGACTCATGCAACATGACATTGACACAAGTTTATGATGTAGAAGGCAACACAAGCTCTCCATATGTTTGGAAGAGTAACCAAATGGAGGAGGACATAGCTCTTTGTAGCGATAACAACTTCCTAAGATCATACTAGATCCCAATGCTTGATGAGCAACCTGAAGGATGTGCTTTGTCTAGGGGTGACTATCCTTGCTGCCAAAAAAAGAATCTGTATCTCCCGTCTCCTCTTTTTGGAATATTTGATTTTTTTTGTCTTTTTCCATTTTTTAAGAGATTAAAAAGAACAAAAGAATGATACATTACAAAGGAGGAATGAGTGTCGTGACAAGAAAAATGGTTCCAAGCCCATGGAACACACTAATTCTTAGGAAAAGGAGACATGTGCAAGATAAGGACACTCGGGGAAAATTCCTCCATGGGTCAAGGTGTCAGGTCGTAGAGGAAAAAAGTGTTGCAAGGATTGCGTACAAGGAATGCTTCAAAGGTTCAGTTGAGAGCAACATGGAGCCGACATTAGGCCAAATACGCAAATATGAAACTCGCCATGCGATTAAGCAAGACACAATGAGACCCCTTCTATGTAATTTTTATGAGCCCAGAGAAGGTAAGCTCAGTTGGATTTTAACATTTAGAGAGTCTGAAAAAATGAAAAATAAGGCTCCAGGGAGTACCGTTTTTAGAGTTAGTCTAGTCAGTTAAAAATTTCACCAAAAAGACGTCTTTTCGAAACCATTTTAACAATTGTGACAAAGACAAGATCACTCGATAATATTTTCAATTTTAAGGAGTCTGAAAATAGATTAACTATGGACTCACAACCTTTTTCTGAGTTTAGTCTCCTAAGCCTGAAAAAGTATAAAAGTAACCAAAGAGAACTCTCCCGGCGAGACAAATCTCCCGAGGCGTACCTTTTTCCACTATAATCTATAGGTTGGAAAAGGGTTAAACTCATGCCAGTAGATGTTCTTCTGGACCAATTTAACGAGTGTGAAGGAGCAAGGTCACTCGATGATATTTAAAATTTTAGGGAGTCTAAAAAGAGATTAACTATGGACTTCGGGGGGGGGGTTCCTTTTTCGTAATTAATCTCCAAGGCCCGAAAAAGGTGATAAACCAAAACCACAGAGAATGTTCCTTTTTCAAATATTTAGTCCCTCGGGCCCGAAAAAGGGTTAAATTTATGCCTGAGAATACTCTTCTAGCGAATCGAGGTTCCTAGAGCATACCTTTATTCATAAAATTAGTCATCCAAACCGAAAAATGGGTAAACTACTGCTAGACAGATGTTCCTTCAAATTTGAGTTTGGTGAGCGTGAAGGGAAACAAGATTGCTCGAAAATATTTTCATTTTTAGAGAGTCTGAAAAGGGCTTAAAGAAGACTCCAGGGGGCTACTTTTCTTAGTTAATCCAGATGAGATCGAAAATAATAAATACAATCTCATTGGATGTTTCTTTCAAATTTCAAAGCGAGCTTGAAAAACAACAAAGCATGCTCATTAGGGAGTCTCGAGGGTAAGGCCTAGGATGATGGTGAATAAAAAGAATGAGGATTTATCTCATAATCATGAAAGGAGTAATAAGGACTCCCAAGCCTATTTTCATCATTGACAACATGGACGCTAAAATGCACTAAGGATCTACCTAGGGCATCCATGTAAAGGTAGGGTCTACCACCTAATTACGACACTTCTAGAGCAACAATGAATTTTCTGTGTTGCACTTCGGTGGGGTCGACACTATGGAAAAGAGGAAAAGACAATGAGATGCATAAAGTGGGAATGAAATCCTAACTTATATGCAAAAAGTTTGAAAAAATGACTATTACCAAAGGATACCAAAAAAAGTGACCAATCTCAAAAAATTACCAAACCAAAAGGAAAAGAGTACCGGAACGACCAATAGAAAACTCAAAAGTGAAATGGAGTGATCACCAAGACAGGAAAAATGAAAAAGGGGGTTAAAAATGGGCAAAAAGGGATAAAAAATTCTATAAATAGAAGTGGACAACTCATTTTGACATTGCAATTTGAAAATCAACCAAAAGGTGAAAAGACCCCTTTGCTAAAAGAGTAGATTCCAGGAGCTTCAGTGGACGAAATGACCTTCTGATTGGATCAAGTAAGTACAAATCACTCCCTCTTACACTTTAATTCATCTTTTTATCTTTAATTTTATGTTTTGAGGGGGCACGCTCTTGTAAAAAGAGAGGCCCTATGTGTACGTGGGTTGTCCAAGGCCAACTCGCGTATGTACTCGGGAAGGAAACAACCATCCAACATACATACACGATGTTGATGATTAAATTCACAACGAAGATTGGCCCACAAAGTGTTGGTAAAGCCTATTATTATAAAAGAAAAATAATACTAGTAGGTGGGACCCCCTCGTAGATTGGAGATCAAGTCTGATAAATATTTGATGTTATGTTATTGTTCGACACTACTTTCGTTGTTGACGATATCTCATTTTATTGGATAATGGAGCAGACATATTATACAGGGCTCCCTTGTTGTTCCAAGATCAAGTGACACCTAATTGTTCATGGTTATCATTGATGACTGTTCTTGTCACACCTGCAATAGACACATGTTAGTAACAACAAAGGAAAAGAAACTAAGGAAAAAAATTGCCCTATGCTAACATGATATACTATATGAATTAAAAATATTGTGGCAAATCCTAACTAACATAGGATAGCCATATGACTTATGGAGGTTGTATATAGCATAGTTGGTATTTGTTTATGCATAATAGAGGTGGTAATATGTGATATAGGTGGCGCTCTTCGAAATTAAAGGTTGATGGTTCAAGGTGGATGATTTGTTTGATTAGTAGCTGGCACATACTAGGAATTGAATGAACTGACAGTAGGTAAGTGATGTGCATTTACTGCATATCGCCTTTACCCCTACCGTTGGATGCCACCCTAGTTAGGCTATCTTCCAAACATTATTGTTGTGGTTATGGTCCAATTTTTCAGCAGCAGGGAACCGCTCGACCAACTTGCATTTTAAGACATTTGATTACAGGTACGTTCTTTTTATTAGCCCTTCATGAGTCTACTCTGTATGAAATGGAAATTGGCTCAAGTGTATCCTCTATGCTTTCCTTAAGTATTGCGACTGTGTAAATGGTGTTTGTAATGAAATAGTAACGATTCTCTTTGAAATGGTATTGAAGTCATAGCATTACTGGTTATCCTGGGTGTTGGCGGTCACAAGAGATCCATGTTGTCTTTGTTGGTTTGCTTAGAAGATCCTTGTTGGTCTTGGTGGGATATTTGCACATTTTTGCATTACTGTATCTAGTTTGTGGTTTTTATGGGGTGTAATGAATGAAGCGTTCGTGTCACCACACATAGTACATGTGGACAATTGGTTGTTTTTACCCCTGTGTGGTAGTTGTTTAAAGGGCATGAGGGTTATACCCTACATGAAAATGACACTGCCACACCAAGTTAAAGCCTCACGTCCTGTTATGACTCCTGTCATAAAATTGTTTCCTTTCCACAAACAAAGCATAGCCCTATGTGTGTGTACACCTTTGGCCTAGAAGTTTTCACTATTGTGAGAAGTTGGCTCTATTCCTTCTGTGATGGTTACCGAGCAAACCCTTAGCCCTCCAGTCTAGGGTTTCATAGAAATATTGTCCGGCCTGTCAAGTTGTTATGGGTTATAGTGGATAGAATGCATGGTCGACCCTTTTGGATACAGACTCATCTAGTCGGCTGTATAACAGTCATATTGGTTTGGTTTTGGTTACTGCCTCAGTGATAAAATGATAAAACCTATATTGCTAACTGCACTTTCAGATGAACAACCACCCTCCTATGCTGGTAATTGTGTTCTTCTTTTGGGCCGAATGACCTTGAGATGGATCACTGTAGAGAATATTTCGATTGCGTCTTTATATTTGTTCAACTGTGTAAGCCTGGGTTCGCACAACATAGTCGATTACAGTGTGATTAGATCCAAACAATATTGTATTAATCGATGGCTCAACATGATGGATGAGTTATTGGAATGGTTGTGTATTGTTTGTGTTGAATAGATATGTTTCCTCATTGTGTTTGTTGGCTACACACTGTGTATAACATAGATGGCTTGGGTACTCACACTCAGGGTTACCCACAGAGTCTTGAGCATGATTGGTTTTAGCTCGATCATTTGTTGATACAAGATTGTTGTTAGTACCTCGTTGGTTGGTCGGACGGCCTATTCTTTTTTAAGTTACATTCGAGTGGGCTTTCACAGTTATGGATTTACATTGACATGATTGAATTATTTAGCGCATATCTTCTGGTGAATGGTGGCTATTGTCCGTTTAATTGTCAATTCGGGGTTTGGAAATTTGATTTGGTTTTTGGATGTCTATCCTTATTTATTTAACGAAGGTCATCGCATTCAAATGACAGACCCGATGGTGATGATATTATGACTTCATTGTTATTTGGGGTATATTGGTTGATTATAGGAAGTGGTCGATTTTGAATGGTTACAGATTGGAAATGGGTATTGTTTGAAAATTATTATGAAATGCAAAGAAAAGTAAATGAAGGGAATATAACCCCTTACAAATTATGTGGAATACATACTATCTTGTGATGACACTATGTTGGGTATTTGATTATGAACAAAGAACTGGTTAAATGCATAGAAATTGTTGTTTGGTCAAAATGAATGATGGTTGATGCACCTTTTTCGCAGAATGTTTTATGGACCACTCAATTAATTTCATGAACAATAATCGTTGTTTCTCCCTTCCATGATTTTCATGTTTCACAAATTACAAATCCTCTCATCTTCCCATTTCATTTTTCCACTCCCTATTCCGAGATTAATTACAGTAAAGAGGAGGTTGGTGTTAAGGCAATTGAAATTGACAGTGACTACTGTGTATTACAATGATGTTTATTGGTTTGCTTTTTAGTTGATTGTTGTTATCATTGAGAAGTGATCATGTTTTTCCCCCCCTCAATATATCATATTTTCGCTCGATACAAACCCCTCACATATCCCAAAACCCTTTTTCACCCCCATGCTCAGTGATAAACGGTAAAACACATTGTATGGATTGGATTGCATGAGTATGATATATTACTGAGCCAAAATCCACTTCATATTTTAACAGAGTTGTCATGTATGGTTAATTAAAAGAATGTTACTAATCAATCATGCATGCAGGAGTGAGATATTCAAATAAAGGTTGAAAATAGAGGCCTACTATGCTTCTATTAAGAGAAGGACTAAAAAATGGTTGCACCACAGACACAAAAATATGGCTTTTGAGTTGTTATCTTATCTATGGATTTATGACAATTGACTTCAGGGATCCTTTATTTTGGATATATGAGTATTATTTTTGAAGTAATTTCAATTTCATGAGCTAAAAGTAAATATGTTGATGGGAGACACAAGGAGGTGTGTTTTTCTTAACTAATGGTTATGTTATGATTCTTATGAACTAAAGGGAGTCACAAGGGGTCCCACCTACTAGTTATTATTTATTTATGACCCTTATTATGATTATTACTTCCCCTCTAACTAAAGTTAGTTGAGTCTTTTAATTAACTTAACTAATGAGTTGGTTTAACTACTTCAACCAATTCTGACTTGTTAAAATCCAAAGGAAAGGGAGGAACATAGGGGGGATAGAAACATAAGCATGCTAAGGTTTGCTCTTTGAGTTTCTGTTGAGATAGTTCAGTTTTCATTCATTCATATATTCATAATAGCCTAATTCTCTTTTGTGATAGAAGGGTATTATTGTAGACAACAATATTCAGGGTTGAATCAAATCATTCAGACACTTGTTTCTTAGAGGTGTTGACCTATCTTTGATAGTCTGTGTAGACTTATCTGTTTGTGAATTAATTTTCATGACTAATAAAGACTATTGTGCAGAGTCAAGTGGGAAGCAATCTATGGCAAGATGATCCATCTTTTAGAGTTCTATTTTGGTTTTCTGTCAAAGGTCCTTTTGTATGTTCCATCGGGGATGTCTAAGTTTGACTTTGGTCCAAGATTTCTATGTGAGATTTTGTAAAGAAAATGACTCTTTGGTGATTTGGAATGAAATAAAGGATTACTTTGTGTATCAACTGTCTTGATTATCATCTTGGGTTCTTTACTTCTATTCTTACATTCATTTTAGCAACTGTTATATTCAGAAAATTACATAAAAAGTGAATTTCCAGCAAGTTTTTTTGTTGTTGAGAAAAGACTAGCCTAAGCACTTGTAATTAATATTTGTGAGTTAGGATGTTAATTTTGTTGTCTATAAACATAAGGTTATATTCCCCTCTACTTTTCTTTAGCCAAGTAAAGTCTAAAAATGCTTGAGTAAGATCAATTCTTTGACTGTTTTTCTATTCATGATTGTTCTTGTTGCAAGGCAAACCAATCTTGAGCCTGGTCTCCAAGAATAGACCAGCATTGCTTTGAACCTATTTCATACTATTTTATACACTGCTAGGACCCATGCTAAGCTTAACCATTCTTGGGTAGCAATTGAATGAGATATTAGTGTTCAAGAACAGTTGGAAACTACACATAGGCAGCCTAGAAGTCAGCAGTAACCTTTTGTTTCTTCAGTTGTGGCCTTCCTTTCATGTCCCTAGATTCTTGTTCTTCTAGAAGAAGAAGGGGCTTGTCACATGAAATCAGTCCTATTGCTGAAATAGGAAGAAGAAACATAGTGTTGTCTGTCCAACAAGATGCTCTAAGGAGAAATTTATCTGATTCATCCATCTCGTCTTTATTTCCCTCATCTATCATCCACAAGATGGCATCTAGTGGTGGTTCTGGTGGCACTGGAAGTGCTTCATATTCCCAATATTCATCATCTTCAGTGAATGGTAGCTTGTACAACAACCATATCCCGGTCCAATCTACTACAAACCCCACCAAAGTCATTAAAAGGTATGGGATTTTTCAGTTCGAAGAGTATACCACAACCACACCATGGCATGTGTCCTCTCCTCTTAACTTAACACCTACCACTCGCCCACTTCCGAAGTTTAAAGAGAATTTGCCTAAGTTTTCAGGGAATAACATTGTCAGTACCAATGAACACCTAGTGGAATTTTCTAATGGTTTTCATAACATAGGGGCTAATAACAATGACACTTGCATGTGCTTGTTTGTTAATTAATTGGAAGGAAAGCTTGCGGCTAACTTCTTTGACCTTCCTCCTAAGATCTTGTCTACTTGGGAGGAGTTAATCTATTGGTTCTGATCCACTTATGGGAAATCCAAAAGCCCTGCAGAGAAGTTAAGGGAATACAATAATGTTACCTACAAGGAGGGTGAGACTATCAAGTCTTTCGTCTTACGTTTCACCAAATTGTACAATCAAATCCCCAAACTTATCCACCCCCAAAACCAAGTCGCGGTCATGCATTACTACAATGAATTGCCTTCTCCCTACTGCCATAGGATTGAGGAAAAATCCATTGATAATCTCGGTTCCTCTTTACATACCTGTTTAGAGTATGAAGAACATCTTGAAAGAACTGGTCTTCCCCAGGGAGAATTAGTTAGATAGACAAACATGTCCGCTCTCTTGCAGCTAGTACAAGATATGAACAATTGTATGATAGCATTTGAGTGGAAGGGTATTGTCTCCCCTCTCACCTCTGGAGCTTCATCCTCTTATGCACCCCCTTTTAAAAATCCGGTTGAGAACAATTTTCAGCCTAAGGCTATCTTTCCTCAGAGTTGGTGTAACTTTTGCAAGTAACACCACAAACAAACTACATGTGAGGTAAAGAAGAGTGCCAGAGATAAGGTATTTGGTAAGAGACCAGAAGCTACTATCATTGTCCTAGAATTTTCAGAGCCAAAGGATTTCATGGTTATCAATAATAGAAACAAATCCTATTCTCCCAAGGGAAAATTTGATCCTCCCCGCAGTTCTTCTAGCCCGAGATCATCCTCAACCACTTTGCACCCCAGGCTCCTAAAATTCATGAGAGTCAAGGAATCACTGCCCCTCTCCCCTCTTCTAAATACAATATTTTGAATCAATTGGCCAACATCAAAGAAGATGAAACCCTCCTAGACATGGTTGTCATCCCTAAACAATAGATGCATCTGAAACAATTCATGGAAGGAAAAACTTTCGTTGTAGAAAATATTTTCGAAGAGGTAAATGAAGAGGATTATTATGTAAATAAAGTAGGTGTACATAACTTTAGATACCCTGTAAAAAAACCCCCTTTTTATATTTTTTCTTAAAGATCATGGATAAAATTGCCCATTGTTACCTCATTGATGGTGGTTCAGGCCCAAGTTTCATGTCGAAGATTATTATGGAAGAGCTAGGCTTGTCTTGTACAAATGAAAATGCCAGAAGCATGCTCTCTTATAATAGTCTACCACAAACAACCATAGGCAAGATTAAAGATGTAACCTTGGTTTTATGTGCTCATCCTGAGATAAGGACAACCCTCAACATTCAAGTGATTGATATGCCTGTAAGAAATTACTCAATTATTTTGGGAAGAGATTGGCAATCCCTAATAGGTGGATACCTCTCACTTGATGGGACACATTTATCCATTCCTAGAAATGGAAAGAACATTATATTCCTTAGAGAAGGGAGAATATCACCCTACATAGAAAGTGTTCCACAATCTAGCGTAAACTATATCGAAGAATACCCATGAGTGTATTTCATATTCACTGAAGAAGATAACATTCCTTTGGAAAAAATCGATTTAAATGATGATATATGGCATATGCACTTTGACAGTTCATGCTCTAGTGGAGGTAATGGGGTTGGTATTATCTTGGTTTCCCCTACAGGAAAAATTCATAATCTGTCATACAGGTTGGAGTTTGCTTGTTCAAAAAATGTCATTGAATTCAAAGCTTTGTTGTTAGGCATTGAGAACACCCTTAATCTTGGTTGTGGTCACCTTTCATTATTTGAAAATTCTGAGCTTGTTGTGAAGATGNAGAATTTCTCTCCTAGCAACAAGCTGATGGAACAATATTCCCAAACTGTTTGGGCACTTGTCTTGAACCTTCTATCTTTCAACATCACTCATGTTAAGAAGGATTTGAATTCAATAGTTGATCGATTAGCTGTCTTTGTAGCCTCGCCTACTCAACAACTTTTGCCTCGTTGGCCTAATTGTGCTTTCCAATCTCTGCATCATCCATACATTTATGAAAATGAAGAATTCTGGAAGGCCATCCCTAACGATGAGAGCATTTGTGCTATCATTCAAAATGAACCTCTCAAGCCCGAGGAGATTATATCTTTAGAAAATAATAAAATTCTTGAGGGATTGACTCCTCTTGAGAGTTCATTTTCCTTGAGTGTTGTAGGCAACAAAGAAAAACAAAAAGAAGAGGAGTTACAAAAGAAGGTGGTTAAAACTATCTCCATGAACATTAGGAAACCTGGATCTTCAACAAGCGTTAAAATAAATGTCCCGGGTTCTGATAAAGAAGAGATGAGGTCTGCCAAGTTTCTTGGTGGATTTTAAAATGTTTTTGTTTGGTTTAAAGTGGTTCTTCATGGTTTTGATCCAGGTCTTGTTCAACGTACTATGAAACCAACTAGGAAAAAACAAGGATTTGTTAACTCTGCACTAAAATCAACCTTTTGAAAGGAGTTGAGAGATTTCTTAAGGACTGAAATGTTTTCTTTAGTCTGTCCTGAATGGGTTTCCACTTGGGAACCTACTTCGAAGGCCACCGTAATATTAGAACCTACGTTAGTCTTCGAACCTTAAGACAATCAATTATGAGAAAACCTTTCCCTCTTCTCAGTATGAAAATGTTTCTGCAACAGGTTGTAGAGTCACAGTTGAAGCCCTTACTTTATAGTTTGTTTGGTTACAGAAAAATCAAAGTAGGAAGGGAAAATTTTCACAAAACCACTCTTATTACAAGTTGTGATACTATGTCTTACAACTTCCTGCCTTCTCGCTTATTTGATGCAAGTACCACCCTTAAAAGGCTTATACACATGGATTTTAATGAATTGGTCAGTCTCCATGCTTATTTGGATGATTTAATTGCATGCGTCAAAGGGATGATAATAACACCAGAATTTTAAGTGTTGGGATTTCCAAATTACTTTTGTCTTGGAAATTAACTCAAAAATTTTAAAGGAATTACAGAGACAATGGTTTTCCTACAGCACTAACAGTCCTCGCTTGGATTATTGTGAAGGACCATTGTGAAAAGGTTCTAATGCTGATTGGATTCCTATATACTAGTATCCTAGCTATGCTTTCTTTTTTGTGCTTCTTTTCTCTACTTTATGGTACTTTGATTTTTGCTTTCTAATTTAAGGTTTTTGATGCCTTTTCAATTCTGTCTTTTATTACTGTTGTTTTAGCATCTACACCTTTACTTTTGCCATGTTTTTACTTTCAATTATTTTGATTATTTTGGAAAAATAGGATGTTGGATCAATTCTGCCAGCGTGACACTCCTGTGAAGAATTGTTAGTCAATAACAATCAAGCTTACACAATTGTTATGATGTCTCCTCTGAAGGTCCCTTGAAATTGTCACATTTTTCACTGTTGTCTTATAAAGAATTGGCTACCCCCTGCTTCTTCTTGCCATTTCTTCATCCATTGAGATTTTGAGAGAAAGTCTACAAGTTTTCCTCCTTAAGATTTTGAGAGTAGATTCAATTCGAATGATTATGCATACAGTGGTAAAAACCCCTCATATTTAACACTTTTCATGAACTATTCCCAAATTCCCGATCATCTTTCCATTAAGTCCGCTCACTTCCCCCTATTCCATAATCTTCCTGGTTATATTTTCTTTACCTGCTGCTCTTGGTCGATGAAAACATGATTTTTGAGTTCTAAATCTGTTGAAATCAAATTTTCCTATGGATTCTCCAGTTTGTTGACAATTAAATTCACAATGAATATTGGCCTACAAAGTGTTGCTAAAGCCTATTATTATAAAAGATAAATAATACTAGTAGGTGGGACCCCCTCGTATATTGGATATCAAGTCTGATAATTATTCGATGTTATGTTACTGTTTGACACTACTTTCATTGTTGACGATATCTCATTTTATTGGATAATGGAGCATGCATATTATATAGGGTTCCCTTGTTGTTCCAAGATCAAGTGACACCGAATTTTTCATGGTTATCATTACTGATTGTTCTTTTGACACCTGCAATAGACACATGTTAGTAACAACAAAGGAAAAGAAAGCAAGGAAATTTTTTCCCCTATTCTAACATGATATACTATATGCATTAAAAAGATTGTGGCAAATCCTAACTAACATAGGATAGCCATACGAGTTATGGAGGTTGTATATAACATAGTTGGTATTTGTTTCTGCATAATAGAGGTGGTAATATGTGATACAGGTGGCGCTCTACGAAATTAAAGGTTGATGGTTCAAGGTGGATGATTTGTTTGATAAGTAGCTGGCGCATACTAGGAATTGAATGAATTGGTAGTAGTTAAGTGATGTGCATTTACTACATATCTCTTTTACCCCTACCGTTGGATGCCACCCTAGCCAGGTTATCTTCAAAACATTATTGTTGTGGTTATGCTCCGATTTTTCAGCAGTGGGGAACTGCTCGACCAACTAACGTTTTAAGACATTTGATTATAGGTACGTTCGTTTTTTTAGCCCTTCATGAGTCTAATCTGGTTATGAAATGGATATTGGCTCAAGTGTATCCTCTATGATTTTCTTAAGTATTGAGACTGTGTAAATGGTGTTCATAATGAAATAGTAACGATTCTCTTTGAAATGGTATTGAAGTCATAGCATTACTGGTTATCTTGGGTGTTGGCGGTCACAAGAGATCCCTGTTATCTTTGATGGTTTACTTAGAATATCCTTGTTGGTCTTGGTGGGATATTTTCACATTTTCGCATTGCTCTATCTAGCCTGTGGTTTTTATGGGGTCTAATGACTGAAGTGTTCGTGTCACCACACATAGTACATGTGGGTAGTTTGTTTTTTTCACCCCTGTGTGGTAGTTGTTTAAAGGGAACGAGGGTTATACCCTGCATGAAAATGACACCGCCACACAAAGTTAAAGCCTCACCTCCTGTTATGACCCCTGTCATAGACTTGTTTCATGTCCACAAACAAAGCATAGCCCTCTGTGTGTGTACACCTTTGGACTTGAAGTTTTCACTATTGCGAGAAGTTGGCTCTGTTCCTCTTGTGATGGTTACCGAAAAAACCCTTAGCCCTCTAGTCTGGGGTTTCATAGGAATATTGTCGGGCCTGTCAAGTTGTTATGGGTTATAGTGGATGTAATGTATGTTCGACCCTTTTAGATACAGACTCATCCAATCGATTGTATAGCAGTTGTATCGGTTTGGTTTTTGTTACTGCCTATGTGATAAAATGATAAAACCTATATTGCTAACTGCACTTTCAGATGGACAGTCACCCTCCTATGTTGGTAACTGTGTTCCTATTTGGGGCCGAATGACCTTGAGATGGATCACTGTAGAGAATTTTTCCACTGCATCTTTATATTTTTTCAACTATGTAAGCCTGGGTTCGCACAACATAGTCGATTACAGTGTGATTAGATCCCAATGATATTGTATTAATCGATGGCTTGACATGATGGATGAGTTATTGGAATGGATGTGTATTGTTTTTGTTGAATAGAGATGTTTCCTCATGGTGTTTGTTGGCTACGCACTATGCATAACATAGATGGCTTAGGTACTCACACTGAGGGTTAACCACAGAGTCTTGAGCATGATTGGTTGCGACCCGATCATTTGTTGATACATGCTTGTTGTTAGTACCTTGTTGGTTGTTCGGGTGGCCTAGTTGTTTTTCAGTTACATTCGAGTGGGATTGCACAGTGATGGATTTACACTGGCATGATTGAATTATTCGGTGCATATCTTATGGTGATTGGTGGCTATTGTCCATTTAATTTTCAATTCGGGTTTTGGCAATTTGATTTGGTTTTTGGCTGTCTGTCCTTATTTATTTAACGAGCATCATCGCATTCAAATGATAGACCCAATGGTGATGATACTGTGACTTCATTGTTATTTGGGGTATATTGGGTTATTGTAGGCAGTGGTCGATTTTGAATGGTTACATATTGGAAATGGGTACTGTTCGAAAATTATTATGAAATGCAAAGAAAAGTAAATGAAGGGAATAGAACCCCTTACAAATTGTGTGGAATACATACTGTCTTGTGATGACACTGTGTTAGGTATTTGATTATGAACAGAGAACTAGTTAAATGCACATAAATTGTTGTTTGGTCAAAATGAATGATGGTTGACGCACCTTTTTCTCAGAATGTTTTATGGACCACTCAATTAATTTCATGAACAGTAATCGTTGTTTCTCCCTTCCATGATTTTTATTTTTTGCAAATTACAAATCCCCTCATATTCCCATTTCATTTTTCCACTCCCTGTTCTGATATTAATTACAGTAAAGAGGAGGTTGGTGTTAAGGCAGTTGAAATTGACAGTGACTGATGTGGATTACAGTGATGTTTTATTAGTTTGATTTTCAGTTGATTGTTGTTATCATTGAGCATTGACCATGTTTTTTTTCCCCTAACTATATCATATTTTTTCTCAATACAAACCCCGCACATATACTAGAACCCTTTTTCACCCCCTGCTCAGTGATAAACGATAAAACAAATTGTATGGATTGGATTGCATGAGTATGATATATTGTTGAGCCAAAATCCACTTCATATTTTAATAGAGTTGTCATGTATGGTTAATTAGAAGAATGTTACTAATCAATCATGCATGTAGGAGTGAGCTATTCAAATAAAGGTTGAAAACAGAGGCCTACTACGCTTTTATCAAGAGAAGGACTAAAAAATGGTGCACCACAGATAGGAAAATATGGCTTCTGAGTTGTTATCTTATCTGTGGATTTATGACAATTGACTTCAGGGATCCTTTATTTTGGATATATGAGTATTATTTTTGAAGTAATTTCAATTTCATGAGATAAAAGTAAATATGTTGATGGGAGACACAAGGAGGTGTGTTTTGCTTAAATAATGGTTATGTTATGATTGTTATGAACTAAAGGGAGTCACAAAGGGGTCCCACCTACTAGTTATTATTCATTTATGATCATTATTATGATTATTACTTTCCCCCTAACTAAAGTTAGTTGAGTCTTTTAATTAACTTAACTAATGAGTTGGATTAACTACTTCAACCAATTCTGACTTGTTAAAAGCCAAAGGAAAGGGCATAATAGAGGGGGGATAGAAGCACAAGCATGGTAAGGTTTTCTCTTTGAGTTTATGTTGAGATAGTTTAGTTTTCATTCATTCGTATATTCATCACAACCTAATTATCTTTTGTGATAGTAGGGTCTTATTGTAGATAGAAATATTCAGGGCTGAATCAAATCATTTAGACACTTGTTTTTCAGAGGTGTTGATCTATCTTTGATAGTCTGTGTAGACTTGTTTGTTTGTGAATTAATTTTCATGACTGATAAAGTCTATTGTGTAGAGTCGAGTGGGAAACAATCTGTGACAAGATGATCCAGCTTTTAGATTTTAGTTTTGGTTTTCTGTCAGAGGTCCTTTTGTATGTTCCATCGGGGATGTCTAAGTTTGACTTTGGTCCAAGATTTCTGTGTGAGATTTTGTAAAGAAAATGACTCTTTGGTGAATTGGAATGAAATAAAGGATTGCTTTATGTATCAATTGTATTTATTATCATATTGGTGTCTTTATTTCTATTCTTACATTTATTTCAGCAACTGTTATATTCAGAAAATTACATAAAAAGTAAATTTCCAACAAGTTTTTTTTGTTGATAAAAGACTAGCCTAAGCACTCGTAATTAATACTTGTGAGTTAGGATGTTAATTTTGTTGGCTATAAACATAGGGTGATATTCCCATATAATTTGATTTAGCCAAGTAAAGTCTAAAAATGCTTGAATAATATCAATTTATATCTTTTCCTCAACACACGACTGTGTACAAAACAACCCGCGTACACCTTTGTAGACTTTGAAAAAATAAAAGGCAGGTACTAACTCTCCTCCATTTTTCCATGAAAAAAGATGTATGTTCATTGGAGGGAAAGAAATAATGAGGAGTTTGACGTCCTGGTCGAAGAGGACCCTATAGCCATTGCCGCACTGAAACAATTTGGGCTATGGAAGTTTTTCCAATGTCTGTTCATGAGGGCACAACCTAGGCTGATCAATGCTCTTGTGGAGTATTTCCATCTTGATATAGAGGCATTTATTCTATAGGGTCAATCACTAAACCCAACCATAAAGGACATATACTTCTGGACTGGCCTCTCAAGAAGAGGGGAACCAGTTAACTTGAGGACATTTCTTCCAGGGCCTTTCAACATCGAGGATTACATTCAGATGTACTATGAGGCCATCACTGAGTTGGTAGGTTCTCAGGTGCTAATACAAAGGATCTCTAGCCTATATATGCATGTGATCTTAGTCTTGATCGGGCAGATGAATAGATTTGTAGCCCTTTACCATGCCTCCCGAGCACACATGCATTGTTCCATTCAGTGTTTGGAGGCCAACAGTACGACCATGTTGATATGCATGAAGAGACAACTTACAAAGTGTTGCTGGCGTACTAACAAGAACTCCAGGTTTGATACCATTTTGTGATCCTTTTTCTTTGAGAGGGTGCCCAATATGAGTCCTAGAGAGACAATACGAGGGCATGTAGCATTCTTCCCAGCAGTGAGCAGGTGGGAAGCATTTTTTCCTCAACAGGGTGGAGGGAGGACCATAGATTCCTTTGATGATTTTTTTTTTTTACTAGTGGGAAAGTCATATCCTGGCAATCGAGGATTAACCATATGTTGGGATCAACTTCACCAAAGATTCAGACATGCCTGTGCCTCCCGACGAGGAGCAAGGCGAGATAGGTAACATATTTTAAAGTTTATTTAATTTTTAAATTTTCATATATATCCTTTTTATGTGTGTACATAATACTTAATCATGTATCTGTTATGTACATATGTGGGGCCTATGCGACTAGAGGAATTTGATAGGACTCGACGATGTCCTCAACCTGAGGCAGGATCAAAAGCAGCTAGAGGACCAACAGTTGCAAAGGGACCCCTAGCCGGAGAGGATGACAAAGTTCTGCGACGAGTGGAGTGCAACCTCACTGCGCTCACTCATGTTGTACCTATGGCCAAGATTGAGGATCTCCCCCTGCTATGTAGCCTCATGTAGTAAGGGTGCCTGAGACTTAGGTCTAGTTATTCCGGTGTTTGGCCAATGTCGTTGTACACTATAGTAGGGCCAATAGGCCTCTTCCTTGGATAGAATTAGACCATTGATGTGTCGAGGGAACTTTTTGTACTATATATAGTTTTTGAGGGAATAAGCCCAATGATGTATACTGAACACTTTTGAGGCTTTCATGCCCACATATGTACTCATGACACTGTTTTTGGACACACACACACACACACACACATATATATATTTACATATTTTATGTCTTTTGGATGACATTTTTCAAATGTATTTACATGCATATGTGTGTACTTTTCTTTTATGTGTGTGCAACATGCCAATCTAAAATTTGATTAGCTATAGTATCAATTAGATGATTAAATCTCCTAGGAACATGGATATACATAATGTAATCGAAAGATCGTTCTAAGAGCCGTACCCTAAGGAATCGTTTATATAGAGTGGGATCATAAATGTGGTAGACCCCATTTAACTGAGAAACAACCAACTGAGCATCTAGGAAAACTTAGAGGTGAGAAATTACATGTGAGAAAGCATCATGAAGAAATTCTATCACTGTGTTGTACTCAGAAACATTGTTTGTAGCGTTTCCTAGATAAATACCTCCAGAAGATAACAACTGGCCTCTAGGTGAGAAAATCACCCAAGTTTCAAAATAAATCCTTTGAGTGTACTGGATAGCGCCGTCTACCTACCCAAAATAAACCTCCGATTCACTTGACATCTAGCACAATGAAAAATAAGACATAAATAAATACATGTCCACAAAATGAAAAATAAAAAAATGTATAATAAGATATACATATATACAAGAAGTCACCCAGGTGACCAACCTAAGAGTATTACTTCTTAAGGTAGATCCCATTTCTAGGGTCAGACAAGGATTTCCCTAAAAATCAACCAGACGGTAAGCACCCTTCTCCAAGACCTCTTTCACAATGAACAGTTCGAATCACATGGGTTTGAACTTGCCTTCCCCTAGGGGATATTTGTCTTGATCATAGACCAGGACAAGATCACCTTTAGAGAAAATACGAGGATGAATGGACCGATCATACTGACACTTGAATCATTTCTTATGAGACTCATTGGATAAGTCTGCATCGCGACACTGCTCATCGATATGCTCAAGATATAGAAGGCATTCCTCAAGCGGTGAAGTGTCTGGCAGTAATTCCACTACCAAATATAAAGAAGGAATTTGGCATTCAATAGGTAAGACTGCTTCCATCTTGTATATGAGTTGAAAAGGTGAAAAATCGGTGGTAGTCTTCATAGACGTTCAGTAGGACCATAATTTTGAATATAACATCAAATGCCAATTCGACTTGGCATAAATAATCATCCGCTGAAGAATAATATTGAGAGACTTATTCAGAGCTTCAACTTGACCATTTTCTTGCATGTAATAAGGTGACAAATGTTCCTGTTTGAACTTGATCTTTGACATTAAATCATTCATCATTTTATTTTGGAAGTGACTTCCATGGTCAGTGACAATCTCCTTCTAGATACCGAACCTTTCTACTATTTAATTAAAGATTTAAAGAGCCATTGTTTCACCATCATTGTTGAGCATTGGCATAGCTTCGACCCACTTTGTGAAGTAGTCTACTACTAGGATGATGTAACGATGCCCCCGGGATGAATCCGGGTGACATGTCGTAAAGTCAATTCCCCACTTGGTGAAAGGACCAACAACAATGACAAGAAACATATTAGAAGGATGTGCTCGCATATTTCGATAGAAGATCTAGCACGGGTGGCACTTCTTGACCGCTTCCACACAATCCTTGATTAATGAGGTCCAAAAGTAACCTACACGTAGAATCTTTTGGGTTGTTTCCAACCCAGACAAATGACCACCACATGCTCTAGTGTGATAGTCGTTTAAAATGACCTCTTCTTCTTCATGGATAAGATGTCACCGCAGAATGTAATCTACGCCTTAACGATACAAAGTGTCATCAAGTATAAGATAGTTTCGTTCCTGATGTCGAATTCGTCGACGTTCATTGTGGGAAGTAGAAGCGAGGAACTTAAAATTCTGGAGATACACAAGTATTTATCCATAGTAGGGGGTATGAATATGCAATTAGAAAAATATCTCTATTAATAGGTGACTCTTCGGGCATGATATCACTAGACTCGACCGAAAGTTTTGAAAAGAGTTCAACAAAAACCAATGACTTTTTGGATTTCATAGAAACAAAATCTAAGTCAAATTCCTGTAAGATGACTATCCATCTACTATTTTTTTCTCCAATGACCCATCATGTTAACAAATATTGGAAAGGTTTGACAAAAACAATGATAATGGTCTTGCAAAGAAAAATATAGTGACAGAATCATTGGATAGCATGAACGGATACCAAAGAAATTTTCTCAATGTGAGAATAGTTGAGTTCTGGTCCAACCAAGCCTCAGCTAAGGTAATATATAATGTGCTCCTAGAAAATATCATCTTCTTGAACCAATACCATCTTGATGGTCGACTCCACAGCAGCCAAATATAACAACAAATCTATGTTATAATCAGGAGGTCAGAGTAGAGGGGAAGATGTCAGGGCACATTTCAACACTTCAAAGGAGTGGTGAGCAACTTCATCCCAACAGAATGGGACCCCTTTTTTCAAAATATGCATAAAATATTTGGTGATCTCGGCATAATTCGCAACAAAATGTCGAATAAAATTTTCTTTCCCCTGTAACCTCTTAAGCTGGGGTATCGTGCATGGGGGAGAAAATTGAACTATTTCGTCAACCTTGAGAGGATCGACCATGATACTTATTGTCAATACAATAAAATCTAAAAGAAGACCCGACGTCACGCAAAAAATGCACTTGTTAGGATTCAAACAAATCTGATAGTAAAAACATCTCTCAAAGATTAGTCAAAGATGGGCGGGATGATCAGATCTCTTGCGAGAATGTGATTCTGGATCATCAAGATATGCCTCGACTATGTGTTTGAGGTCGTGAAAAGTGAATGACATGGCCCGTTGAAAAGTGGCTCCAACATTCTTCAGGCCAAAAGGCATCTTACAATATACGGAGGTACCCCAAGTACAAATAAAAGATGTTTTATGTTGGTCCTCAGGTTTTATTTGAATTTGATTGTATCCTGAGAAACCATCCATGAATGAAAAAACCTCACATCCCACACATTCATCGACAATCTGATCAATGAATGGGGTAGGAAAATTGTCTTTCGAATAGGATTTATTCAAATCACATAATTCCATACACACATGAATCATTCTCTATTTCTTGTTAACTAGAACCAGGTTTGACACCCATTCCGTCAATTGTACAGGGTAGATAAAACCGACTTTGAGCAGTTTTTCTACTTCTTCCTTGATTGCTGCCTCTTTTTGAGGATTTACCAGACAAATCTTTGTCGGACCGGTTTAGCATCAGGATAAGTCACAATTTTATGCTCGACAATTCATGGGTCCATGCCTGGAATTTCCTCGTAATACTAGGAAAAAACGTCACATAATTCTTTGATTACCTTGGTGTAAGTTTGAATCTCTTTAGGGGAGAAATCCGCTCTGACGAAAACATTCTCCACAATGCTAGGGGTTTCGGAGATATCAATTGGAAATGTTGTAGCAATGATTTCCATGTTACCCTTGGCGTAAACTCTTTGTGTAGCTAGATGATTTATAGGACAAGGATTATCTCCATTCACAGTCAAAACAAATTCTCCTGCCTCTATTCTCCTTAACTTGGGAAGGAAGTAAGATTTCTGATGTAGATCATCCCAAGGTATGTCAAGACCAATCATTGCCTCGAGAATTGCCTCATCAGAGGGAAACACCAAGTATAAAGGATCTTGAGTGGCAAGAGAATCTTGAGCTCAGGTAGGCTCGAGAACTAGATCTAACTCTGGTGTGGGAGTTAGATTGGGGTTGGCCAAAGTCTGTTAGACAATGTTGTACACAAACTCTGTTGCAGATAAGGGCATGGCCATGCTGCAATTCCCTATCCCTTCCATCGAAGCCGATGGGGAAGGTAAAGTCCAAGGATCGTTAAAGTAGCTCGTTCGAAATGGAAATAATAGTAAAATTGAAACCCTCACCTGGTTGGGAAGAGTCGATATAATATTTACATCTCTAGAACGCTACGTGTTATCAAAAGTTCCCATCAACGACCAAAACAAACTGGAACCTAAGTTAACAGTTCCAGGCGGTGGATTATCAATAATCAAGACTGTGGAATCCTTTGATGAAGGGTCAGGATGAGATAAAGACAACTGGTCGATGGTCACAATCCGACCCTCATGTGGAAAACAAAACACCAAAAAAAACGTAGCAACCACCTCATGCATCACATAAGTCCAACTTCTTCCTAACAACAGGTTGTAGTCGAGAGGCGCATTGACCACTTCAACTTCGACACACACAATTTTACCTCCCAATTGCATGGGGAAGGAAGGAATAATTCTATGTGGTCTAAATGATCGACTGAAAAACACCGTAAGCAACATAGGTGACATAGACAACTTAGGCTGGCCAATGACCTTCCAACATGCCAAAGACATCATGCAAGTCGAGGCACCCTCATTAACAATTGTATGGAAAACGTTCCACATAAAATATTTCATGGTGTAAGCCACTACTATCTGAAAAACAATGTAGTGAGGAAGACAGGGCTTTAATTTGGTTGGATAAAAAATGATCGCTTTAGAGTTACAAGTCTCTGCTGCTCCCAAGGCGGATAAAAAATCCTTTCTCTGCGAAGGGAAACTCTGTAGGACTTCTAGAGTCAACATTGTGCAAGGGGTATGTCATAGATCCTCTAAAAAAGAGTAGTTATGGTAGGCCCTCGCATTTGTATTATGAGAATTCTTCTTAAATGCACCTTTAGGGATGCAGATCATCATTTTTTCCACCACCTTCTCAATTTGGTGAGGATTCAGTGGGTTAATGTCTTCCTTTCCTTTCTCCATAGAGTCCGGCATTCTGTAGTCTCGGCCTTGGTCGATAAATGAGCCTTGGAATTCATCATGTCAATATTTGCATCCAGGTTTTTATTGGTAAGCGTAGGGGGTCCCTAACCTCCCCCTTCCGTGCTTGTGGATGTGGAAGCCTGAGCGATATTTTTCCCTTGTGGAAAAGGGTTCGTCAACACAACAAGCGATTGTTGCACTAATATCTTCTGATATTTTGCAAGCTGAGGGAACATGTGAGTCGCGTGGTCTTCCGTGCAGAGATTACACAGATACTTCGACCTATTCTTCTCCATTTTCCCCCCACCAACATTATTGGTATCATTTTTATCCCCTTTACCCTTCTTATTTTGTTGTTTATTCTTTCCCTCGGTTTGCTGGTTGGCCTTGGGATTCATCGATTGCACACTATATACATCCGACGTATGGGTAGGACGAAAAACCAAAATCAGACTCTGGCTGACCATAGTCTATTATATTGAGAATTTTTGCGACGTCCATGGAATTTCTTTGTGCTGAGCCCAAAATTCCTTCGGCATGGGGTCCATACTTTTTCTTGGCCTTATTGAGAGTAGACAATGACACATCTGGAAATATCTCATAGAGCATGCCAGACTGAGAGTAGATCAGTTCAAGTTGTTGGGATCTCATAATTTCCTCCTCTTCTATAAATACTCTAGAAGTCGCCATGTCCTAGGATACGCAAGGCACCAAAGACTTCAAGAAACACTCAAGAAATAAATCAAGATGTACCTTTACCTTAATTAAGCTCTTTCTATGTCATCATTCTCAGATATGATCAGAGATGTGGTTGACCTTGGTTTTCTCAAAGTTGGCCAACAATTCAGTGTCAACATTGTACCTCACAGGTAAATAGAAATGGTTCAATAAGACCATTTCCAAGTCATTGAAGTAAGAGTACCTCGAGCCATCAATCTCAATATACCACTTCACAACACCCCTTATAAGAGTGCATTGAAAAATGAGCAACTAGATTGAGTCTTCCTTTAGTGAATTTGACGAGCACCATAAATGAAAAGTGATCACATGATCACTTGGATCTTCACCAAGCTTGCGCTCAAATTTAAAAATATTTGAAGGCAACTTGGTCAGCATGGGGGGCCAATGCAGATCGTGAAAAATCGGGTCATTCAGTAATTGTGACAAGTCTGACATATGAAGTGTTTCCAAAAAGGGTAGTTTTGGTTGTGAAATATTTACAGGAAAAGAGGGTCCTGGATTTTGACTGGCACCATGTTGCCAGGAAAAGTTGGACTGTTGACCAGGGTTTTGGTAAAAACCATGGCCTTGACCAACATAGGGAAATTGCGTATGTTGAGGTGTCATCATATGACTCCCGAAATTGGATGACATAGCATGTGCGGGGATTACTCCCTGCATCGTATTCAAGGGACCTTGGAGGGGAATGCCCCCAGCCGATATGACGGGCATGGTTAATGAGCCTTTCCCACAGTTCCATTGAGCATGGAAGGGGTCCCCCCTGACTGACATTCCTTGCGAGGGAACTGATCCCTGCCAAGGATTCCAAAGACCCTATGTGGAGAAAACTCTAGTTGTCGCTCCCTGTGAAGGAATATTACCTTGCACATGATTGTGTTGACCAAAATTGGGGTTTCC
Organism: Picea mariana; assembly: GCA_032191745.1. Taxonomy (NCBI): domain Eukaryota; kingdom Viridiplantae; phylum Streptophyta; class Pinopsida; order Pinales; family Pinaceae; genus Picea; species Picea mariana. The sequence continues at coordinate 41,219 of JASDQU010371957.1, read as the reverse complement.
CCTAGCTAAGACAGTAGCTGAAGAAAAAAAATTGTTTCTAAATGCACCAAACAAAGAAAACAACATAGATCCCATCGACGTTGTATAAAACAAAGGTACTAAATTTCCCCCACCATGAAAGTTATAAATAGCGTTTGGCTCGATTGGCTCCTAAAAATCACCATCGAGCGAAGGGGACGGAGGAGGTGTATGACCCCCCCCATAAGGAATAACATTAAAAGGGGTAGTAGTTCTCCTACTTGACCCTTTCACTGGAGCATTTGAGCTCCCTGCCTCTAGGACCATAGTCTGTAAGGTAGACTAAGTAAGAACTGAGATTGTATCAAAGTTAGGCATTCCATATGAGAAAGGAGGGCCCATCACACTCTGAGTAATCGAAAAAGTGGTCGAAGCCGATAAAGGTATCGAACCACTGCCCAAAGTTTAGGGAGTCGAGACCACTATGGTCCTGACTGGTGCAGATGGGAGAGGAGGTAGGATTGCCCCTGCAGTAGTAGTCATAACGAAAGTATAAAGACTCCCAGAAAAAAGTAGAAACATTCGCTTACATTGCTGCTCATAGAACTATATGGTGCTCAGAAGATGTCACCTTAGGAGGGACAATATGAATCAATATTGACACCAACAAGTTGGTAATCAGAGGGTTAGCTAGCCTGAGAGATTCTGCCTCAAGGTCATAAATGGTAGGTTCCTATAGATTCAGAAAGTCTCCTCGCAGAGCAGGCTCGGGCACGGTTTACTGTGGCCCGGTCACTTCGAACAACCCTTCTTGATCAAGTCTTCACCTTAGCAGTGGGGGAGGCGGCTCCAAAGTAACCGATGGCAGTCCCTGAAGCATTCACGACAAACGAAATTCTTTATATTCCACTTTGTGAAATGATCAAATGACACAGTAAGGATTGACTAGTGTAGAATTCAAAGCACACACTAAAATATTCCTAAAGATAAATCAAGCAGTTGACTATCTAGTGGGAAGGATAGTTATGCCAATCGACACTAGAGAAACTAACCAGTGCAAGTGAAACTCGAAAATGGAAGCACCCTCTGGGTATACTCTACAAAGAGAAATAGAACGTCCACCTTAGGTACCACGTTATACCCCTGTAGTCACCTCTATAATTCCGTAAAATATGGGCAACTAGGTTGTCAGCTCATAGTCAGTTACCAAGCGAGTGCAGTCGACAGTCGGGAAGATTTTAATGAGTAGGATAACAAGTCCGTAGCCCTTCAAGGGTATCGAAAGAAAATTGTCCAAAATAGAACTAAGGCTCTTGAACGGATTCAAGGTCCATGAATCTCCATAGGAAAATGTGATTCGTATTGTTCCCAAGAGAGACCCTCAATATACAATCCCCACTACGTTCAATCCAGCGTTGGAGGGGTTATCTCCTCTGCCTTTCCTCATGTGACCTCGTGTTTATCCCTTGTGTTAGAGGGGGGCCTCAGATAGCTCTTACGATATTGGAATTAAATCACTCCCTAACTCAGACTCCAATGTTTGTTTTAATGTGGCCTTGAAGAGTTTCCTCTTAACACCTAATTCAAGGCCCTAAAACCCTGAACTAGTTTGTGAACCCTACAAACAAAAAAGTATAATGTATTTTAGATTAGGCATTATTTTTAAGGCTTGATTTACACAAAAGGTATGATAGTGAAACTGATGGTGTTATAAAGAGACAAATAAGGAAGAGAGCTTTAAAGTACTTGAAAGGAAAATTACTTCAAAATTAAAAGCAAAGATTGTCACCAACTCTTTGTAAATTCAACTTTTCTAACTGATATTTCAAGATCTTGTAAATGAAGAAATCCTAAAACTTTCTTTCGCTTGACTACAAACTACTTATGTTTCTGGAAATCAAAAAAAACTTGGAAATGAAGACTCTTTTTCTTTTTGCAAATAACAACCTTAACTACTTTAACAACTTAATGTGAAAAAATAAATTATTTTTTTAATTTTTCGAACTACTTTAACGAGAAAAAAATGAAGTAATTTTTTTGTTTTTTCAAAGCAAGAAAACAAGGACAAAGAGAAACCTGAAAACCAGACTGATAAAGAATTAACAACTTGCTCAAAAACCTTTATGGAAAACACAAGAATATTAAAGAAACATGTAAATTGGAACTTGTACCCAATCTATGGCCACAGACAGAGACTTTGACTGATTCAAGAAAGCCCTGAGAAGTCTAAAATTCTATCAAGAAAAAGGCAAACTACCTCTTTATTTAAAATAATTTCTTGAAACAGAGACATGGGTTGTTGCATCAACATCCTACATATGTACGTGGGATGTATACTGTGCAAAGCATGTATATACGCGGGTTGACCCTTAACAGGGCATGTACACCTCTGTCTTTAAAAAAAATAGACAAGGCAGACTTACAGAGCTGGGAAAGTCAGTATGCACCTTGCAGGTGACTAGAACCCCTTGACAGACCTAGTAAACTTGACCGAAACTCGAAAGGAAGAAAAAAAACCAATCAATCAATCCAAAACTCCCTAAAAAAACCTAGATCATTCCCGAGTATGGTCCCCAGTTCTTCTAGTAGGAAAATCCCCCCTTTAACTATACTAGGGTTTAAGATATAGCGAGAGTGAGTGGTCGTATAAAAGTAAATATAGGTTCTACTCTACCCCAAACATATGAAAATAAATGAAAAGAAAGAAATATGAGAGAATATCGGTAAATGTACCTTTTATCCCATGTCTGGTGATGATCTCCTCAAGCTATGTAGTTCCAAAGGCTGCAAGTCTCCTCCCAAGGTTGACCTGCATCCAAAACTAGGAAAAAAAGGACTACAATCATGCTAATTCTATTCATAAATTAGGGTTATATATCAAATTCTATGTATAAATCAAAGAAAATACACAAAACATCATCATTTATGACATGGAAAAGAGATTCTTTTATTCATCAAACAAAGACTGAAATTTACAATCTTTGTCAGCCACCATTCCACAAACCTGGTCCTGGCTTCTCTTTACAATGCTCCAAGTGCACCTTCAATAGGAATATTCTCTCAATCTTCTGATCACCTCAAGGGAAGGGAATGGATTGAAAGGAATAAGAAGGGTCTGAAGAGGGAATGTTGAGGCATGAACTCATAAATGGTAGCAAATGCTTGGGAAAGGAAGGGAAGTGAAATTGGGTAGATTTTCACTGTTCTTATGCTTTTTCTTGAAATGAGACCCCAAAACCTCCTTTTATATCACAAAATTATGGTTATTTGGTTGGGGTATGGGCTATAGTAGGTGAATTGGTTGGTAAACGTCCAATAGCCCTTGAATTTCATCAAATTTGTCACAACGTTTTAATTTTTGTAACTTTTGCAAGCATACATAGATTTTTTAGTGTACAACAAGCGTATGTACATGGGTTTTCTAGCATGCAACAAATGTATGTACGCGGGATGTAGTGGTGCAGGGCGCGTACATGCTCTAAAAATGGTTTTTTAAGTAGAGCTTCTCAACAATGATTTGGTAAATTATGCAAGTAATAGGGCCAATGCCATGTATGAGTATGGAATTTTAGGGCTATAACAAGATGGAATTATAAGTCCTATATAGAGTAGTAAATGTGGTGTATATCCCCTATTTATTGAAGGATGGGTTTGCAATGGCGCAAAAAGTAAGTATATGATGTACTTGTAGACATCTTGTCGAATCTTTGACCAATAAAAATGCTTTTGCAGTATTTCCACTGTTTTTTCTACACAAAAATGTCCTGCTACTCATTTGTAATGAGATTCCCAGATTATCTTTATATGCTTTCTTGAAGGAACATAGAGATGGATCAGATGGCATAGCAATCGATCCTGGAGATGAAAGTCTGTATTTATTTTTCTTGCGGTCAATGTCTATTAGGAAACTGTTGTTGGGTAT
>JASDQU010371957.1:5561-37239 GCA_032191745.1 Picea mariana | reverse complement strand
AACTTTCCTGATTTTTTGCTTTGTTAGGTACCCGCGGGCTGTTTTGGGTTAGCCTGCGGATACCCGCGTGCAGTAGAAGGACAGCAGGCGGGTGCCCGCGCCCAGTGAGCAGTTAGGGCGCGGGTTTCTTGTTTTAAGTGGTTTTTTGAGGAATTTCTCAGCATGGCTTTGGTAAGGAAAAGGCATGAGTAGGCCTGATACCAGGTAAGCAGGGATAGTGCAATTTAGGGTTATAACAGAAACAACAAAGTCAGGGTCATTATTGTATAATTGTGGCAACCCGTATGTCTCATTCCATAGGAGTTAATAACCATGGTTATCTCCACAACTGGGGGTCGACCGAGGCAATCTGCAACATGGTTGGTGCTGCCCTTCTTATACCTGATGTTCAAGTGAAATTTTTGTAGGTATGTGGACCACTTCTGATGGAAGCCATTTTGTAACATTCCTTGTGTCTACATGAATTGCAGAGGCTCGTGATCAGTGTGGATGATAGTTTCCTTCCCCATAATGTAATACTTCAATTGGCGACATGACTGCAAAATGGAGTACATCTCTTTGTCGTAGGTGGGGTATCTACAAACAACATCATATAGTTTTTTAGTGTGATAAGATACATGGTTCCCATGCTAAGTGAGGACTGAACTGATAGCATAATTTGAAGCATTTTTCTCAATCTCAAATGGTTGTTGTAGGTCCGGTAGAATAAGGATTGGTGTTGAGTAGAGGTGGGATTTCAAATACTTGAATTATGTTTTTTGGGATGCATCCCACACAAACTTGTCCTTTTCTCCACCCTTGGCCACCTGGCTTAGGGCCCAAGTGATATGAGATAATCCCAACAAAAAATTGTGGTAGAAGTAGGAAAGGACCAAGAAGTGGCATAGCTCGACCATTTTCTTCTGGTTCAACAAATAACGGATGACTTGGATCTTGGATGGATTCAAATTAACACCCTAATCATCCATGATGTATCCCAAATATTGGATTCTTTGCATGCCAAAGGAACACTTCTCCAAATTGGCATATAACTTGAGTTATCACAGGGTGCCCAAGACCTGCTGAATATGCTTCTGTTACAAGGAAAATCTCTCTATGGCTAGGGGTAAACCACAATAGAGGGAAACAACTGCAAAAATAGACTCTAATCTCAAGTATGCTATATAAACAAATATGCCAGAAAGAGAAGATAAAAGGCCTACCTCATCCAGACGTTCAATGAAGTCTATCATTGAGCACCTGACCCAAAGCAGTATACCTACAACTAGTCCTCAACAACCAATCACTGCAAGCATATGGTGATAATAGATAATGTTAGCACATTCAATAGAATAATCCATAAATATTCATAACAAATACACCCATGGAATAACAATTCAAATATTCACAAGATATTAATTGGATGAGAAAATAGTATTTCTATTAAGATGTAATCAACAAAAGTGAAAAAGTTACAAACTTCCGTGTCTGCATGGTTCAGAATCGAGAAACTATGTTCCTTCCAGCTGGGCCTCCACCACTTTAATCCTCCTCCACCACTTCAATAATCCACCAAAGTCAAGCTCATATAAGAGAGATAATGAGGTTCTTAATCAATAAGGGAAGAGCTTCGGGGCTAAAAAATGTTTTCAGACTTAAATGACAAACAGATGCAGACTCAATGTGAAGTGAATAATTTCTCCAAAGTAACTTTGTTCTCAAAGTTGAATTCTTTCTCCTCTTTTGCATATATAACTCGGTTTTGGCCCATTTGTACCCTTCAAGTGGAACTGAAGGGTCGATTCAAAATGTTTCCAGTGTATGGAAGGCCAAGGATCATAGATCTCATGACGTGACATGGAAACCCGACACCATTTTTCAATTTTGGGCACAAATCTCGATGTACATGGGATGTAGTGGTGCAACTTGCATATACGCAAGTTATAATATAGGCAGGGCATGTATATGTGGAAAAATCATGTTTTTAACTCTGGGATTTGCAAAAAAAGGATTTCAAGTCTACATAGGGAAATGGAAAAAGGCCCTCTGTGCAAGATTGCATGAGGTGAGGCAAATCTTGCTATAACAACTTCAAATGTTCCTCTCAATTTTTGTTGAAGATGAGGATATCATCTAGATATATGACCATGAAGGAGTTTGTGAATGGCCACAATATGTCATCCATAATCTACATGAATTTGTTTAGGGCATTAGTCAATTCGAAAGGTGTGACCAACCAATTGAAGAGACCTTCTTTAGACTTCAAGGTTGTTTTCCATACATTAGTTTTCTCAATCGACACCTGGTTGTAGCCTGACTTTAGATAAATCTTAATGAAGAACTTGGCTCCCTTCAGTTGATTGAGAATATCATCAATCCAAAGGATTGAGTACTAGTTCTTGACTGTGATATTATTCAAGTCTCGATAATAAATACAAATTCACCATGTCTAATCCTTCTTCTGTGCTAGAATGTTGGTTACTTCTTTAACTGACTCAGGTTTGATCTCAAACAAGTTTCCAACAAAACCCTCAAAACTATCGGCCCTCCTAGTAAACCAGAAGGCAATGTTGCGTACAAGGTGCACAACGTAGTCTCGCATGAGATATATTTTACGGGGGACTACAATAATCAGGTGTTTTCATTCTAGGAATGAGTGGGGATTTTGGTTGGCTTCTTTTCCTTATGCATTATCCTTGTTAATCATTCATCTACTTCTACAATTCATTCATCTTTAAACCAATGCATGCATGTTGATATAACTATTTTAACCATTCATTCTTGAGATAATGGTTAACAAAAAATTAAAGAATTTATTAACAATCACATAACAAACAAGGCTTACCGTGGTTCACCCCCTCCTGGGGATACGTCCATAAAGATATGGCTTCTTTGCTCTTTTATTTATTTTGCTGCAAAATATTACACTGCACGCAATACATCTTCAGTATTACAATAAAAATGAGGGTAAGTACCCTCTGTGATGCTAACTAGATCACACTAGGTTCCTCATCTTGTGACCTAACCCTCAATAACTAACTTATTCAACTCTACTACAAGAATCATAACAAACTTTCTTACAATTATCGCATGAACTCTTGAACCTACTGAACCACCCAACCTAGGCCTCCTAGGTCCTTATTTATACTACTTTATAGGATTATAGCCGTTATAATATTTTTCAAAAACCCTAACCCTAACATAGTTAGTATTTTCTGCATGTGCGCCATGTTTCTTTTCGTCCTACATGCTACTTTCCCTTCTTTTTCTACATGCTTATTTCTTGCCACCTATTGCATGTGCTTTGAAAATAGGGATTTTTCTACAAAAATGGGCCTATTCCCAAAACAAATATTTCTCCAAAAAATAGGTCTACACCCAAAATAGACTTTCTTCCCAAACCAAACCTATTCCCAACAGGCCCTCGACACTGACATGTGGCTCGTCCCAAGCCACTTAGGTGGTGTGCGATCCCTATATATCCTTTTCCAAGTTCTGGAACTTCTCTGCTAGTTCCTTTCCTTTTTCCTTCACCTATGTAGCTTTTTCTATTAGCTCCTTGAATATCTAGTCTATTATCTAATCTTGTATTAATGTTGTGCTCTCTGAATGTGCCCGTGCCATGATTGTATTCTCTTCCTCCAGTTGTGCAATTATCTTTGTTGCTTGTTCCTAGAGGGGATCCAACTAGGCTTGTCTTTCTTGCTTATTCATCTGCGTTGTATTTAACTTTTTTGCAGAGTATTCATTTCATAGGTGCCCTTCAAGTGCTCAGTAATGCTCATGGTTCTCTACCACTACTTCAACTCCTATATGATAGTGCTGATTTTCTCTTCTTATCGGTCCAACTGCTGGACCATTTCATCCTCTTCCAAAATGGTCCAAATATGCATAGTTCTGTCGAATAGTTCTATGACTTCCCTTAATTCCTTTTAGATATCCTCTATATGGAGTGTGTATTGCTATTCACTTTTCTCTCGAACCTCACGAGGATTCGTAGGATTAAGTTTTTCTTTTAATTACTCCATTTCGAGCCTATATCCCTTGATCGTCTACGGAATGATCTTTATTTTTTCATCTGTACTTCTATCGAGTGCTTGCATGTTATCTTGAATGCGGTCGTATATTGTTATTATCCCCTTCTCTAGCTTATCATCATGTTCTTTTTCCTCCTCTTTCTTCGAGGTCGATTGCTCACAGGTGATCTATAACATTTTTGCGACTCCCCTACCCACCTCCAAGTTAGTGGAATCCACATAGGCTCTGGATCGTACTTCCCGAATTATACTATCCTGGAGTCTGTATAGTGCCTTTGTGGGTATCTATGCCATGACTACTTCAAAATGGTCAATGTACCCCATGTTTTTCTGCACAGTCTCTTGATCATTTATCACAATTTGTCATGTGACTGTGAATGCATACCTACCTTGCACTACTATCTAAATTGTATCATCTTCTTCTTTATGCATACGGGTTCGTTGTGTATTTTCATGTTGTTTCGCTGTAGCCTCTGGTACTACATGAATTTGTAGCTGTTGTAGAGTTTTATGGACTTATATGAGTTTGGTCATGATATCTTCTCTCTGTGCTTCTGCAGCGCAAACCACCTCTTCCCCCCTATCCTGGACCTTTTCTTCCACAAACTCAACATCATCCTCTATCAAGGTGATGACTGGGTCCTCCTTGGTGTAATTCATCCTTTTTCACATTTCCTCTATCTGCGTTGGCTCTCTTTTTGTCTGTGAGGGTTATGCCCCACTCATCGTTTCCTTTTTCCTTTCCTCACAAACCTTAGATGTGTCCCCCTTTTTAGCATCCTGCTGAATGTTCGTTCTGGGCACCATTGTTGTCCTCTCGGGTCTCTTTGTCACTGTGCTACTTCTCGATGCCTGAGTGCGCGCTACAACCTTCCTAGTGTTATCAATTGGGCTGTTTGTTTTTTCTGAAGAACCTGCTTCATATTTCCCCTTAGGTTTGGTTGATTGTGTTGTGGCTAGCCTTGTTGCTGGTTTTTCTACTGGCATATTCCACTATGATAGAAAATCTTTGATTATCTAGTAAATCTCTTCCCTTATGACGCAATATTGCATCTCCAACCATTCCTTCTTTGGATCCCTTGTGTCTTGGATCCACATGCAGTTCCTAGATGCCTTAAACCTAGCTATCCCTTCAGTTTCCTTGACCACCTCCATAGGAATATTCCACACATTGGTTGTGCCCAGTTGTATCTCTTCTAGTAGCATTGCGAACATTATGCTATTTTCTTTCTTATTTTTATTGTCCTTGGCTTGACATAGGGATTCATATTTGGTTGTGTAGCACTTCCCTTTTCTATCGAGAAAGGATAAAATTTTTAGCTCCTTCCATCCTACCAAAGCTATGAGAATGATGAGCCAAGAATAATGGAAATTAGTTCCATTATCCTGCACATCTATGCAATCAATAAAGAACTAGTTTAGGAGGTATGATGCCCAACTGAAAATTACTGCCTTCATGTACTGCACGATGACTACGATGAATCCTCCTGGAGCCTCTTCTTTTCTACACTTCCTCAGCAGCTTGCAAGCCATGAGCTTGTTGGTGAACCTCGTCGCGTTATCATTGATATCCCTAAGCACAATTCCCCTATTTCCTCTCTTGGTTCCAAATTATGCTTTGAGCAGCTTAACGATCTCCTTAATGTGCGCTTTGTTTTCCAAGTACTCCTATGGCTATGTGCATACTATAAGTAATCCCATAATTTTGTTGATCAACACCACATCAAGTTGTATTGGCCTATCCATCCAAAGTATGTCGCCATGTACCTGGGCTAGCAATCATTTGAAAAAAAGCCTAACATTTTTACCATGCCCAAAGTGTGGTATGTCCAGGTGGTTCATTATCCTGGAGTTGTAAAGCCCTGTTATCCACTGTGCGGGCTCAATGATTGGTTTCCCTTGGGGTCCAATTTCCCATGTGTTCACTATGTAGGATTCCTCCACCAAATATGGTAATTGTTTTTCATCACGCACATCGTGGTCTCAGTACATTAGTTTAGGTACTTTTCCGAGCATGTCATCCACAGTGACCACTGCGTCTGGGAGGTAGGGAAGTGTAATGTCTGTGGCATCCTCTATCTTTCTTTTCTTCCTGTTGGCATAAGGGCCTGCTTCTATTGTTTCTGTGTCATCTCTTTCCCCCTCGAATTTCATTGGGTTGGTGATGTCCTCAACTATCACCTCCTCTTCGTCACGACCCTATTGTTGACCCTTTAATTCATCAGGTTTAGCTGGTGTTTCAGGATTAAGATTTTTAATTCCATTTAACGTCCCAAAACTCTACCCTACTTCCCCTTCTGTTGTTTTCGATGTTTCCTCCTCAACCCTTATCCAGATGAGTTATTATGTCTTGAAAGTGGTGACATCTTTGAGCTCGATGATGTTCACGAGATTCACCATCCTTTCCTTCCTCCTTTGGACCTATCAAGTAACTCGTACATACTTCCCTGGAGCGCCAAACTTTGGTGGCATCATGTTTTGTCCGATTCCAACACTTTCTCTATTCTTCACACAATTATACCTAGGGCACACACTTGTATCTTGCTCTATGTTCAAAAATCACTACATGTCGAGCTAATGCATGCTTTCCTCACTTTATAGATCCGACCATAGTTTTTTTTCACTTTTTCCGTGCATTTGCACCGAGTCCAATTTTTCCTCCGCCTTGTATTTTTATGTTGTCACAATAATTGTTGCACGCGATTTTTTTTTTCCCACTTATTCTGTTGTTCAACCAACTTCTACCTCTTTTTGCATTTTTCTTATTTTTGTATTTTTGTATTCCGTTTTCTTCTGTTTCTACTTTTTATTCTTTTTATCTGTTTATGTTCCTAATATATACTATAGTACACTATATACATGGTTTTCTTACTACACTGTCACTTTTAAGAGCTAGTAGGTTGACTGTCCCTATACAATTTCAGTTGACTATCATTGGCCATTCCTTTCAATTATGTTCCTCCCAAATCATGTAGGTGCACATATCCCCCATCTGTGACAATATTTAATTCATATGGTCCTAGCTAATGCATTATGAACTTACCAGGGTGTTGAAAAAAATTGTTGTCATAGAGAAGAACTTGGTCTCCCTCCTTAAAAATTTTGTTTTTAATGTGTCTGTCATGCTAGACTTTGTCCCTTTCTTTTTGTACTTCTTAGTGAAATCCTTCCAGAATCATGTCCTCTTCCATTTCCATTAGTTGGATTAAACTCTCCTGTACTGCACCTCTTTATGTCATGTTGGTAATTTTTGTTATGCGTATATTGGGTACCAAAAATTCTAATGGCACCACTACTTTTTGTCCATACACCAATTTGAATGGTGTCTGTCCTGTAAAATTCTTGCATGTGGTTGTTAAGCTCTAAACAATGGCTCATTACCCCTTAATTGGAACATATTACATTAGTAATGTTATTTTATTTATGTCAGCTTGAGTCCATTAGTTGTAATTGTAGCTCCTAGTGTTCTATATATACCAAGGAGACATTTTCCTTTGGAATCATCTTGTATTTGGACATCTATGTGGGGTATAAGGAGATTGCCCCTTCGAAGAGGCTTATTACCTGAAATTATATTTTTTTCAAGGCGTTGAGTACTTATTCTGAGGTTTTTCTATGCTATATTGATATTTGGTTCTTAACATATGGTATCAGAGCTCAAGGTCTTGGGGTTTCACTGCTACATTTGAGACACCTTGGAATTTTTCCTATAAATTTTTTTCTACGACATTTCAGAAGGAACCCTTTTTAGGATATTTAGTAGACATATCAAGGTACGTTGGGTTAAAATTTAATCTCATGAGGACTTATACTTTAAGAGATACATGATGTGTAAGATAGGGTTATGGAATCATCCTGAATTGAGTCATTGCGGAATTTTCGCTATAAACATGTTTATGTAACATTTAAGACCCTGAAATCTGGAGAGTATTCAAAAAAATTATTAAGTTATCTATGATAAAAATTTCATCTTCTAGGTCATCCTACATTTGTAGATACACCCTGTGGAAGATAGGTATTTGACTAGTCTCAAGCAGGTGTTCTGGGTAAAACAATCGTAAATTATTCCTAGAGTATCCAATTTGAGTGAGGCCAGTTGCATTGGATAGTGGAAAGTCTATAGTATTTCTGGTACAAGTTTCATAATTTTATACCAATTATTTTTTGCGGGGCATGCTATACAAGTGGTATCTCCTGGAAAGGCCAAAAAAATCAAGTTGTGGGGAAGTTACCATAAATTCTACTTGGTACATCCAATTTTGATCAGACCTATGGCATTGCAAAGAAGAAATATCAGAGAACTACAAAAAATAAAATTTCATAACCAGAAGAGCCAAAATTTTGGAGATACAATAAAAGAAAGCTTTTCTAGAAGAACCACCTCAAAATCAAGGTTTAAAGTGATACTTGGCCAACATGCCACCAAAAAAGGGAACTTCTACACAAAATAATCCTCTAGACAGTCCTACTTGGACTCTTGATGAAGGTGAAGAAATGCGTAGGGACATAAATGATTTACAAAAGAAGAAAATAAAAAAAGATGAACTGCAAGAGATGATGGATTCAATGGAAGCTAAGTTGGAGGCAATAAATACTAAGATGGATGGTTTAAAAGGGGAGATCATGGAAGGATTGAAAAATTCCTAATAGAGAGGACACCTGAAAGTGAAAATGTATCCCATGAAATTCATGATGAGGACACAAGGAAGATGAATCAAGAATGGAGAAACTCTAACTTTGGGTTGAACACCAACCACTTTCCTAAGATCGATATGAGGAAGTTTGATGGAAAGGACCCAATCAGATGGATACTTCAGATGGAGCAATTATTTGATCTACATAATGTTCCACATACACAAAAGGTACAAATTGCTTCTTTATATTTAGAACCCAATCAGTTTGTGTGGTATCGATGGATTTTTTCTCACAAATCACTCATCACTTAGACATTTTTCATGGAAGAAATGACATCACACTATGAGGATACAAGGATCAATACCTTCTTTATCCAATTGATAAGTCTCAAGTAAAAGGGTTCAATTATAGAGCACATTGAGAACTTCCAAAGATTGAATATAAAGGTAACAAATATTTCAGATGAGCACTTGACTGATGTAGTCATAGGAAATTTAAGGGATAACATTCAACATGAGGTTCATCTTTGGGAACCCAAATCATTGGAGAATGCATTTAGAGTGGCAAGAAATGTTGAAAGTAAAAATATTGCTATGGCTACTAGAAGGACCACTCCTAACATCTATCGAGAGAATAATGTTCCTTCTTCTAAAACACCTCAACCTACCAGGTTGACACCTTAACAATTGGAAGAAAGAAAAGAAAAAGGTTTATGCTTTAATTGTGACAACAAGTACAGTAAGGAACATAAGTGTGGTGAGAATAAATTATTCTACATAGATTGTGAAGAGGAAGAAGAAGAAGAAGAAGAACAAGAACCCTCTCAAGATAAAAATGTAGATGCAATTTCTTCTGAAGAGTTGGCTCCCACGATATTGTGTAATGCATATGCTGGAATTAGCACTCCTCAAACCCTCAAGATCGAAGGATATATCAAAAAGAAAAAGGTAATAGTGTTATAACCTTAAATTGCACCAGACATGCATACCTGGCATCAATCCACCTTACTTGCTATCTTTGTCAAGCCATCATTGAACAATATCTTCTAAAAAATCATTTCTTTGAAGGTGTATGCGCCCTGCACAACTACTGCCTGCGTACACACACACGTGTTGGACCATTACAGCCCACGTACACTCACAAAAAGCACGAAAAATAAAAAATTGCAAAGGGATATGGGTTTTTGGGTCGTTACTAATCATTTGACCGCCTATGGTCAGTCACCCAACCGAATACCTAGATTTTTGGTGTATAAAAGAAGGTGTTGGGGTTCCATTCCAAAAGGAAGCAAGAGAGCAAAGAAACTCTGCCCATTTTAGTATTCCGCCTTTGCCCCAATATTTTGCAACCACATTGTGATTTTGAGCCATAATTCCTTTTTTAGCCCCCTTTTTCCTCCAATGTAAACCCTTGCCATTTCCCTAGAGAGAACTAAAGAGGAGAAGGATACGTGGAAGTAGTTGGTGCATGGTGAAGAGGAGCCCAGGACTGAGTTCTAGGAGCAGTTTCCTGTCTCATATTGTAAGCGACTTTGTGAGATTAATATAAAGAAATACTTTTTCCATCTCGCCAAATGATGTCTTTTATCTTCATGATTTATTTGTGTTTTTGTTAAGATATCTAACCCACTAATCCATATATAAAATGCATGCTTGTAGTTTCTTGTTTGTCTTTTTGTGAATGTAGGTTGGCGTTGGGAGGAGATATGCAGTCAAGAAAAAACTGAGAGAAAATGGATCGACACCAGACACGGAGTTTAAGGTAGGCTTACCGGATCCCTATAATTTTCTTCTTATGCATGATTGTGGGGTAATGTCGGGATAGTTGTTAAAAGTAGGAGACTTTAGATGGTTATCTTTGCCTACACTTTAGAACCCTGGTGTAGTCCGTAGAGGGGTTTTCCCTCTATAGTAGAATTGGCGACCATAGTGGGGAGACCCCTAGGGTTTTTGGGGATATTCTTTGGGTGCTTTAATTGGTTTAACTGCCTTTTTGAGTTTATGTGTCTTTAAGGGATTATGGTCTTCAATACCAGTACTCCCTGTCTGGTTTGCTTGACTGTTAATTTTCATTTTTTTTGAGAAGTTACAGAGGTGTACACGGCCTGTAGTGGTTCTGCACGCATACATATGCGCCCTGCCTTTGGACAACCCGTGTACATACACAGGCTGTTGAAGTGTCAGTAGCGTGCCTATGTTGAGAATTGTTTTTTTTTTAAAGAAGAGGCAGTCATCCTCTTCCCTATAAGAAGTCATACTTCTTAGGGGTTTTCTTGATCTAGTCCTGGTCTTTGTTATAGCAGTCTGTAGCCTAGGTTTGACCTCAGTATAGATTTTATTTACCAAGGTTTTCTTTCTTTTCCTTTAATGGGTTTTTTTAGACGATTTTGTGAGTCTGTTTTGATTTGCATATTTGGCATTGTCAGTGACTCCTTGTAGTCTATGGTGGGCTAGAAGTCATTTATTGGTATTGTATCATATTCATTTTTCCCTTTTTTTCTTTGTAAGAAAAGAAAATAATTCATTTTCAAATCTCTTGTTTTGAAGCATAAAAAAAAAAAAAAAAATCGTTTCTTTGTTTGGTAAAAGTAGTTTAGGTTAGTTGTTTTATTTATCAAGGAAAAATAAAGTTTTCTTAATTTCTTTATTTGAATACTTAGGAAATTAAGTAGCTCATAGTCGAGAGAAATATTATTTTAGGTTTTATTTTCAAAGATCTGAGAAAAGTAGTTACGAAAAGTTTGGTTAAAGAGTTTAAATTGGCAAATCTTTATTTGTGAAGAAGAAGTAGTTTGTTTTCAGTTTCATTTTATGCTCTTCTCTTTCATCTCCTAAAGAACATCACTGGTTTCACTTCTATTTCCTTTGACTTAAGACAACCACTAAAATTAACGCTTAATTAAAATTTATTATACTTTGTGTTTGTAGGGTCCATCAATTTAGTCTAGGCTAGAGCCTTGATTTAGGATTGGAAAGGAAACTCTTCAAGGCTACAAAAAAAACATAAGAGTCTGTGCTAGGGAGTGCTAAAAGTCCAGTAACCGTGAAAGTTATCCGGGACCCCCCTCAAACATAGGGGCCAAACACAAGGTCATGTGCGGAAAGGTAGTGGAGATAACCCCTCCAAAGCTCGACCAAACGTAGTGGGAAACACATCTAGAGGGATTATCTTGGGATTCCGTTGATCACATTTTCTACGGAGCTTCATGGGTCTCAAATCTGTTAGAGGTCCTCATTTTTCTTCCATAACACTTGATTTCGATACCCTTGATAGGTTTCAGTCTTGATACCATGCTCATTGCGGTCCACCTGACTGCCGACTGTACCCGCCTGGTGATTGCTCGTGCGCTGGAAACCTAGTTGCCTTTATCTTAGTGACTTACATAGGTCACTCCGGGGGTATACTATAGTGCCTAGGGCAGACATCGGGCCATTCTTTGTAGAGTATACCCAGAGGGTGCTTCCGTATTCGAGTTGCACTTGCACCAGTAAGTTTCTCTAGTGTTGGTTGGTAAAACTGTTCTTCCAACTAGCTAGTGATCTGCTTGTCTTATCTCATAGGAGATTTTTCTAGTGTGTGATGGTCTTTAACGTTAATAGAAATCCCTAGTGTGTCATTGATCTTGTCACACTGTGGAGGATCAGAAGCTCCATCATTCGCAAAGGCTTCTTGGCCTGCCACTGGTTGATTTGGAGACACCCCCGCCACCGCTAAGGCGAAGAATAGACCAATGGTCTTTTGAGGTGACTGGGCCTCAATAAACTGTGCCCGACTCATTTCTGAGAAGAGAACATTTGATTCTAGAGGAAACAACCATTTTTGACCTTGGATCGGAAGCTCGTGGTTTGTATAACCCTCCGATCACTGATCTATCAGCTCCCATCGTCATACAGGTTGATCCTTACGAGCGTCAGGTAGTGTCACAAGCAGCGATGGTGACAAATGGTGCTACTTCTTTAGGGAATCCTCATACTCCCTCTACGACTATCACTACAGGGGGTTTTCCTCCTCCTAACCAACCGTTGTCAATCTGGACCACTACGGTCTTGATCGCCTCTACCTTAGGCAATGGTCTAATTCCTTCTATGGTGGCGATCACTGCTCCTTTCACCCAAAGTGTGATAGGCCTTCCATTCTCATATGGGATGCTTGGCTTTGATACAAACTCTATCCTTTCCTACTCTACTCTACAGACTTTAGATCTGGGGGTAGGGAGCTCGAATGCTCCTTTGCAAGGATCCATGGGGGGCACTTCTACTCCCTATAACTCTTTCCCTTATGGAGGAGGTCATATACCTCCTTCATCCCCTTCACTCAATGGTGCTCACCAACACTTTGTTGGGCCGTACGTAAACTATAGATTGTTTCGAGTAGGTAGTCAAGGACTTCCTTCTTATAGCATGCCAGTAGGTTCAAATTCATTCTCTTTGTTCGACACGTTTGGTAACAATGCATTTTCGTCAGCTGCCATCTCGGCCAAGGCCCAGGACCTATTCCTGCTCATGGTATTGTTCCTATGCAGGGTAACCCTGGTTTTGGATCATAGAATCCCGCGTAGGGTACTATTCCTACGCAGGGGACACACACTTCTCAAGGACCTTGAAATCCATGGTAGGGATCAATTCCCTCTTCAAGGATGCCAACTAGGGGCAACCCCTTCCATAGCCAATGGAACCCCGCGCAAGGCTCATGACCTATGCCCATTGGATCGATAGGGGGAAACCCTTTCCATAATACTTGGAATACAATGCAAGCCCAACCCTCCACATCCTACTATGGGATTCATCCGATGACTTCTCAACAAGCGCATAATCCATATGCTAGTCACGACCATGGTTTTTACTAGAATCCTGGCCAGCAACCTAAGTTTTCCTGGCAACCTGTTGGTGACGAAAGTCACTCCTAGATTGCACCAGGAGCAGAGCCTGACACCCATTATTTAATGCCACGATTTGTTTATAAAAGGGATGATCAAATGGAAGTAAACTCAAAATGATATTGTTTCAACTCTGAAACTAGGTCAGGCATGCATGGGTAAGTGAGGTCTTAGATAAACTTTAAACAGTGAGCTGTAATAAGGGTGAGTAGGGGGAAGACTTGTATAAGAAGAGTGCAAGGGTCTATAGTAAACAATAGGTTTCAAATAGATTGGGGAAGAAAGCATCCAAACGCAAGATCTTCTTACATTCAAACATGAGAAACCAGAGAATACAATGATGCAATGATAAATCCTTTATCATCACATAATTGCAACAATTCATGCGAATCAGTCGATCATGAACTCCCTTGGTGTGAGACGAAACTTAGATGGAGTAGGAAAACTGTTTGTCATAAAACAAGAAATCTCACATACAAATGCATAACCAGAGGACTAGAATGGTTGTTAAAACCTTACAGTCGGGAGCTTTGCTCTACCATCGATAGATACAAAAATGGAGAAAATGCCTACATACACTCAAATCAACAACAACAAAAAAATCGAGACGTTGCATTAAAAACCTTGCATCTGCATGGCTTCTGACAATCTGCACCTGCAGTCTCTGAATGATCGTGCACCTATGGCAGATGCCATCAAATTCCTAACAGTCCCATGAGAGAATCGACGTGCTTTTAATTCATCGTCGGACTTTCCCTTTATGGCGGAGATGATGTCTAACCACCACCAACTACCTTAATAACTGCTTCCTTGGGATTGAGAATGGCCCGACCAACTTGGCACCTTTGGGACGTGGAGGGCCTCTCGTGCTGCCACCTGCATTAGTTGAATGGCCTGATGAATAGATGTGGAGTCCAGTGCGAAGGCTGGGGCGTATAATGGGAGGTGGTGGATGGGCAGAGGAGACATGGAGCATGGGGATTGAGTGGATATGGAGCAGAGACAACCATACATAGCCGGAGAAAGAGGGCTGAAGCACTCTTATGTTGAGGCACAATACCGTAGGGAGATGACGGGGAAGTCATAAGGCGGCGGGACTAAAGGAGGAGGAGAGGCGAGTTGGGAGATGAAGAACACCTAGCGTGAGGTGTCAGGTAAAAATGAGAAAAAGGAAAAAGTGTGCCACGAGGATGAATGGACAGGTGACGTGGAGAGAGGGGGACACATGGCAGCTGGAAGGAGGACGATGAACTGAGGAAGGGCCATGCTATGAGGTGAAGTGGAAGATAGGCTGCAAGGGAGAGGTGGCTCAAGAGGTGAAATGATGGGGGAAAGACCCACACTGATTAAAGGCAGAGAGGCAAGGGATATCTGGATCGCCTGTGTGTCGTTGATCCGGGCGCTCTAATCGCAGTCGTTGGAGATATGCGCCTCCGATTTTGGACCCACCCCCTCTGCTTAAAGGTAGAAAGGCAGGGGGGGCTCTGGAATCCAATGTGTGTCGTTGATCTGGGCGCTCTGATCGTAGCCGTTGGAGAGATGCACCCCCGATTCCAGACCCCCCCCCCTCCTCTTAAAGGTAGAAAGGCGGGGGGGCTCTGGAATCCAATGTGTGTCGCTGATCCAAGCGCTCTGATCCCTGCTGTCCAGATTCGCTTGCCGCTTAGCCACAGGTGCATTTTGCGTCCTGAACTTAGGGTAAGTGGGTTTTTTACCCACTTCTTCGCGTTTTATCCCCCCTTACAAGAAATTTCGCTAACATTAGGCTCCATGGGGGATAGAGTCATCCCTGCGATGCTCTAAGGACTCTTTTTGTAGATTTAGTGCCTTGCTATTGGGATATGGAGTCATTTATTAAGTTTAAAATAGAAAACAATATTTACAAAAACAAAAGAGCTGACTGCGGCTCACAAAAAACATTTTTTTAAGAAATGCCCATTTACTGGGCCATTAAAAACTTCTTTGCCTTCCAAATCCTGCAACCTGTAAGTGTTGTTCAAAAACACTTCAGAGATCTTGAAAGGCCCAAACCAGAGGGCATCAAACTTACTTTGCTTGCCCCTATCCTACTTGGTTGCATCCCATTTGAGCACCAGATCCCCCAGCTCGAAATCTTTCTTTCTGCTCTTCTTGTCAAAAGCTTGCTTGATCTTCTGCTGATGATTGCGGGCCCTGTTCATGACCTGTTCCCTGATCTGCTGTACTTCTACCATCTGATGAATCCTTCTAACCATATGGCCAGGCTCTCCTTCAAGGTCCTGGAGGAATTTCGCCACAGATAAAGCGAGCTGAGTAGGAAAAAATACCCCTCTTCCATAAACAAGTTGGAAAGGTGAGATGCCCAGGGACTTCTTTGTTGTCACCTGGTCAGCCCATAGAGCAAATTTGAGCTTTGAATCCCAGGCCCTTTTATTGTCTTCCAATAATTTTTTAATGAGCTTGATCAGAATTTTATTGAAAGATTCTTCCAGTCCATTTCCTTGAGGATAATAGGGAGTAGAGTGAATCAGTGAGATCTCAAATTGTTCACAGAACTTGACCAGAGGCTCAGACCTAAAAGAGGCGGCATTGTCAGTGACAATTCTTCTAGGGTAGCCAAATCTAGCTAAGATGTCCTCCAGGAAGCTGATAATTACTTTGTGAGAAGTGCTCTTGGTGGGGACAACTTCTATCCACTTGGTGAAATAGTCTGTCACAGTCAAGATCCATCTGTGCTGACCACTTGAGGGAGGATGAATTTCTCCAATGAAGTCCAATCCCCATTGCTGAAAGGGTGCTGAAACTACTATAGGATTTAATGGCAGAGATTTGAGCTGTTGCTTTCCTGAGAAATTTTGGCATTTGATGCAAGCTCTAATTTCTCTGCAGACATCAGGGAATAAAGTGGGCCAGTAATACCCATCCCGGAGGATCTTATGGGCTGTGGTCTTCTAGAAATGATGACCTCCGCAAAGGCTGATGTGGAAATCAAACATAACCTTATGGACTTCTTGCGGGTCCAGGCACCTTAAAAATACCCCTAGAGGGTCTTTCCAGTACAAGGCTTGGTCAATGAGGCAATATCTGACCGCCTTGAGCTTTAAAGCTCTTGCCTTGATTTTTCCCATTCCATCAGGAGGCCTTAATTCTTGCAGAAAGTACAAGATATCCTTGTACAAGGGGCATGCTGTTAGTGATAGGGCACCCTGAGAATTCTTGTTGGATGACCTAGATTGCTGATTCTCTGAACAAGCATTGATGAAGTTAATCCCCAAGGTTTTGCAATTGGATTCAGCCAGCAACTTGGCTAAACCCTGCCCCTTTATCAACTTGGTGGGCTTAATCTGCAGATCAAATTCCAGGATCTTGGCAATCCATTTACTTCTTCTCCCATCTATGTCAGGCTATACAAGGATGTCCTTCACAGAGGCCGAAGGAACGTATGCGGTGACCTTTGAGTGCAAGACATAGACTCTAAAAGCTTTGAGAGCTTTCACCAAGGCATAGGCCTAATTCTCCATGATCTCGTACCGGACTTCTGCATCTCTCAAAGCCTTGCTAAAGATTGAAATGGGTTGTTCTCACCCTTCCTCATTTTATTGCAACAAGACCACTGCTACTATATCATAAGAAGCAAAAGAAAAAATCAGGAAATCTTTGGAATAATCAGGACTGATTAGGACAGGTGCCTCAGTCAATGCTTTCTTTATTAGGATGAAAGATTCCCTAGATTCAGCAGTCCATCTAACTTCATTTTCCTTCCTGAGCATGGTTGTGATGTGTTTCACTAGCTCAGCAAAACTTGAGACAAATCTCCTCAGAAAAATAATCTTCCCCAAAAAGGCCTGAACTTCCTTCTTAGATCTGGGAAGTGACAGGGTTTGAATTGCTTCTACCCTACTAGGATCAATCCTCACTCCCTCTACTGATACTATATGGCCTAATAAATTCCCCTCCTTCATAGCAAACAAATATTTCTTGGGGGTTTTGGGATAGGCCAAACCTATGACACTTTAGGAAAACTTTCCTCAAGTGGTAGCAGTGCTCCTTGTCTGACCTGGAGAAGACCGTGATGTCATCCAGATAGATCACCACAAACTGATATTTCTCCCCAATGAAGGCTATATCCATGGCTCACTGAAATGTTGCTCCTGCATTCATCAATCCAAAAGACATCTTGGCATACATGAATGTGACCCAAGGAGTGGTGAAGGTCATTTTTTCCCTGTCCTCAGGCATGACTGATATCTGGTTATAACCAAAAAAACCATCAATCATGGATATCCTAGATGCACCAATGACCTTCTGCAATATGTGTTCCATGTTGGGTAGGGGATAATTATCTTTCCTTGAGCTCCTATTCAGGTTCCTGAAATCAACACAGAGTCTGATTTCTCCTCTTTTCTTCCTTACTGGGACCAAATTGGCCACCCATTCGGAATATCTCAAGGGAACAATGATTTGGGCATCTAGCAATTTCTTCACTTCTTTCTCCATGACAGGTAGAAACATGGGATTTATTTGTCTCAGCTTCTGCCTAAATGGCTTGGCCTCTTCTTTCAGTGGGATCTTGTGCTCAATGACAAATGTGTCATAAGTTTTGAGGTCTTCATAGGCCCATGCAAATACATCAGCAAATTCCTTTAATAACTCAGTATATTCTGTCCTCTGCTCATCAGTCAGGCTGCTTGATAATTTGACAAACTTAGGCTCCTCCTGCGTGCCGATGTTGCACTCAGATGAATCAACATCTCCTCCTGAAAACTTACCCTTTACTACCACATCATTCCCATCAAACAGTCTCTCTAAGGGGACTAGTCCCCTTGGAATGTGATTACTGGGCAATTGAACAATATGGTGATTAACAATTTTATTCACGAACACCTCAGATGGAAGGTCGATTTCGGGATCAGAGTCGTGATCAATGTGCAATGCAGAAAACTCATCGACATACTGAAGAAATCTTTTGATTTCAAGGTCATCCTCAAATACCCTCCAATGATTTATATTGTCCGGGATGGATGGCCTATATCTTATCTCGACCTCACTATTGATCTTTGGTGGCAGAGGGATCTTGAACAAGCTAGCCAAGACTGCTAAGGAATCGGCCGAGGTATTCTCTTCCGTTGGGACAAAAGCAATGTTGAAAGCAGAGAAGAAGTTATCAATCAGGTCCCATACCTTGTTTCTGTAACTCCTGAGCTGAGGATGCTTGGTCTAATAAACATTCTTGACCTGCTAGATAATCAATTCCGCATCTTCGAACATAGCCATATCTTTTACTCCCATTTATTTTGTAGCCCTCATACCCATAACAAGGGCTTCATATTCTGCCACATTGTTGGTGGTTTCAAATTCCAGCTTGTATGACAGAGCTATGGTCTCTTGACAGGGCGATATGAAAATCACTCCAGCCCCTGCGCCTATTCTAGAGGAAGCTTCGTCAAAGAACATCTTCCAAACAGAGGTGGTTGGAGGAGGTATCTCCTGATTAAGAATGGGCTGCTTTCTAATCTGTAAAGGGACCTCAGGAGTTTCAGTGATCTGCAACAAACTAGACCCTAGATTGGTGTCAAGTGCAAAGATGGGGTGATTAGTGGGGTTTGGTTCATCACTGACAATATAGGCTAGCTGGGCTTCTCTGTACAACCTCCTATGTTCCCCTCCAAACACTAGAATGGTGGCATATGTGAGATCCATCTGTAACATTCCTCCAAGTCTTTTAATCGAAGACCTAGACAACAACATGCCAAACTTGGGGGGAACATCAGCTACCACAATGTCCATGACCACACTCTTCATGGGCAGCTGGAATAAAGAGACCACCAGATCTTTGATGACTCCCAGACATTGCACCCTCCTTGAATCAAAAGAGTACAAGTCATGATAGGCCTTTGTCACTTCCAGTCCCAGCTCTTCCATGACTACCTTGGGCATAAGGTTATGGGAAGCTGCTGAATCCATGAGGAAATTATGAAACACTTTATCATGTATGTTCAGGGAGGTGTAGAAGGGAGGGGATGAGTCATCTCTGTCTTCTACCATGGGACCTAGGATGATGGCTGGTTTCTCATATTGAAGTTTTACTGAGTCAGAGGGAGGCTCGGGGGACTCAGATTGTAGTAGCTTGGAGAGGGATCTTTTGAAGTCTTCATTTTTAACTAGCTCTGAGAGGGGGATGAGAATCCTGATCTTTTGAATTTCATGCTCAAAATTAAAAGAGGAAATAGTCTTAGGATATTCCCTTACCTCTGAGATAGGTCCTTTGGTTGCTGGTGAAACACCCTGAGATTTCTTTTCTTTAGTAATGGTTGCTACAGATTTAGTAGGCCTTTCTGCTATGAGGGGCTGGTCTTGGCTGTCAAAGTCTCCTTCCTTCTTTCTTGACCTGAGATTGTATCTATTAGAGGTGTGTTCGGCCCTTTCTCCTTTACCTAACTCATGGATCTGACTACTCAACAGGGATTCTTCATATGCAGACTGAGTCAAATGGGGAAAAGGAGGAGCTTCTTCAACACAATGAATTTCAGGGTCAAACTTGACTATCTCCTCTCTTTCCTCATGATCAACTAGGTTATCTTGGAGGGGGGTTTGAATCCTTTTATCTTCTCTGTCTTTTCCCTTTTGTTCCCTTGGGAAAACCTGAGGCGTGTTGTTAGTAGGTCGTATGAAACCTCTATTATCAACATTCTGGGGATTTTTGTATATGGGCTTCCCTTCTAATTCCCACCTTTCCATCCTAGGAGAAAGTGACTTTAGTACTCTAGAGGTCTCATCTGTCTGATAGGGCAGGGGAGAGGAACTGGATGGGGAGGCTTCAAGCCTTTTCTTGGACATGTTTCTATCAACAGTGTTCCTGAGTCGATCCACAGCCAATACGTTAGATTCTACCTCCACGGCTGCATCCTGCATGTGAGCCAGAGTAGTGGCTCTTCTTTTCCTCAGCAGTAGGAAAAAATTAGGATCAAAAGCGCTAGAATAAGTGATCTTAGCCGAGGCTTCTGAGGGCTTTATCTCAGCGGGGATTTTATTATACATTTTATTGAATCTCTTAGAGAAGTCAGAGAAAAAATCTCCTTCCTTTCTCTTCAAAGACCCAAACTCTGTCATGTAATACATGAAGTTTTTTTTATCTCCCCACTGTCTCAAAAAGGCATTATCTAAAGCTTCGATCCCATCAATAGATCCAGGAGGCAAGGCCTTAAACCATTTTCTAGCCTCGCCTTGGAGACTATGGAAAAAAATCCTCATCCATACGTCTGCATGCATGATGACATTATCATCTGTGAAAATGTAAAAGGATTCTAGGTGCTCTTCTACAGTTATGTCCCCCTCACCTGTAAACTTGGGCAGCTGCTTGAGGTAACCATCTACTGGGAGGGCATTGAGAGGCTGAGGTAACACAAGGGGGGCATACCTAGCGGTTATAATAGCCTCCATTCTGGTCATAGGGGGATTTATTCCTACCATGGGAATATTCGGTGGAGGAGAACTTGGAGGAGAAGGAGAGTGAACATGGGAAAACAGGGAGAGAGATAAGGGACCTAAATGAGCAGACGCTTCTCTCTGTGTAGTAGTAGTAACAAAAGGAGGGGTGGTGAAACCTTATAAGGCCCGAGGTCTGCGTTGAAGAACCGCTTCAAGGGAGGGGGGAGTGACAAGGATCTCTCCTGTTGATGCCAGACCAGGAGGGGAAAACTCAACAGGAACACTCCTGAAATTGAGAAAACGGGAAACCTCAGAAAAAGTCTGGCTAGGAAGATGGGAATAAGAAAATGGAGTTCTTACGGAAGGAGGTGGAGAAATACCTAGTTCAACAGTGAAGCTCTCTCCTTGAGAGGCCTTCCCTTTCCTAATAATCACCTCTGAATCTTCTTCAGGCGTGACCAGAGGCAGCTATGGATGGGACCGCAGGTGTCTACTGCTGGAAGCCACAACTAACCCAACTGGTTATCCCCAGTGGAGTCGTCAAAATGGAGTCACCAGGTGCACAGTAGCAATCTTCAAGGGCTCTGATGCCTGATACACCTTCAGAATCAGAAGCTCAATGTCGTTCAATCCCAGGGAAGATTTTCAACTTCGTCCCTGGCAACGACACCAGAAATGTTGGCGACGGAAGTCACTCATGGATTGTAGTAGGAGCAGATCCCGACGCCCATCAGTTAATGTCACGATTTGTTTATAAAAGGGATGATCAAATGGAAGTAAACTCAGAACAATGTTGTTTCAACTCTGAAACTAGGTCAGGCATGCATGGGTAAGTGAGGTCTTAGATAAACTTCAAATAGTGAGCTGTAATAAGGGTGAGTAGGGGGAAGACTTGTATAAGAAGAGTGCAAGGGTCTGTAGTAAACAACAGGTTTCAAACAGACTGGGGAAGAAAGCATCCAAACGCAAGAGCTTCTTACATTCAAACATGAGAAACCAGAGAATACAACGATGCAACGATAAATCCTTTATCATCACATAATTGCAACAATTCATGCGAATCAATCGATCATGAACTCCCTTGGTGTGAGACAAAACTTAGATGGAGTAGGAAAACTGTTTGTCATAAAACAAGAAATCTCACATACAAATGCATAACCAAAGGACTAGAATGGTTGTTAAAACCTTACAGTCGGGAGCTTCTCTCTACCATTGATAGATAAAAAAATGGAGAAAACGCCTACATATACTCAAAAAAACAACAACAACAAAATTGAGACGCTGCATTAAAAACCTTGCATCTGCATGGCTTCTGACAATATGCACCTATAGTCTCTGAATGATCATGCACCTATGGTAGACACCATTGAATTCCTGACATTCCTATGGGCGAATCGACGTGCTTTTAATTTGGTGTTGGTCTTTCCCTTTATGGCAGAGATGATGTCTAACCACCACCAACTACCTTAATAACTGCTTCCTTGGGATTGAGAACGACCCAGCCAACTCGACACCTTTGGGACGTGGAGGGCCCCTTGCGCTACCACCTGGATTAGCTGATCAACCTGATGAATAGACGTGTAGGCCAGTGTGAAGGCTGGGGCATATAATGGGAGGTGGTGGATGGGCAGAGGAGACATGGAGCATGGGGCTTGAGTGGATACAGAGCATAGAGGACCATACATAGCCATAGAAAGAGGGCTGAAGCACTCTTATGTCGAGGCACAATACCGTAGGGAGATGACGGGGAATTCATAAGGTGGCAGGATTGAAGGAGGAGGAGAGGCGAGTTGGGAGATGAAGAACACCTGGCATGAGGTGTCAGGAGAAAATGAGAAAAAGGAAAAAGTGTGCCATGAGGATGAATGGACAGGTGATGTGGAGAGAGGGGGACACATGGCAGCTGGAAGGAGGATGATGAACTGAGGAAGGGCCATGCTATGAGGTGAAGTGGAAGATAGGCTACAAGGGAGAGGCGGCTCGAGAGGTGACATGACGGGGGAAGGACCCACACTGATTAAAGGCAGAGAGGCAAGGGATATCTGGATCGCCTGTGCGCCATTGATCTGGGTGCTCTGATCACAGTCGTAGGAGAGATGCTCCCCTGATTTCAGACCCGCCCCCCCTCCACTTAAAGGTAGAAAGGTGGGGGGGCTCTGGAATCCAATGTGCACCGCTAATCCGTTCGCTCTGATCCCTGCCGTCCAGATTCACTTGCCGCTTAGCCACAGGCGCATTTTGCATCCTGAACTTAGGGTAAGTGGGTTTTTTACCCACTTCTTTGCGTTTTATCCCCCCTTACAAGAAATGTCGCTAACACAACCTGGTGCCAGCCAAACTCTAGGCTCCATTTTCCCTGGTTATAATCAACAACCCAAATTACCGTTTCTAGCAACTTTGCACTTGCCGAACTTGGCAAGGTTATTAAATGACCCTATCTATCATGATCAACATTGGCCTCCCATGCCAACCAATTTTCCTTGGAACATTCCAACGTTCTAAGCTAAGCCTAATGAAGATCTAGGCGATCATGTGACTACCTTCCATTTATGGTGCTTTTCCAACTCATTGAGAGACGACTCCATCCGGTTGCGTTTGTTTCAACGCACTCTCATCGGGAGTGTCACGGAATGGTACATTGAGCTCGACTACTCAAGATACTCTACCTTTGGTGAATTGGCAATGGTTTTCTTAAACCATTTTCAATTACCTGTGAGATACGATGTTGACACCAAATTGCTGGCCAACTTTGAGCAGACAAAGGTAGACCATATCTCCGATCACATCCGAGAATGGAGACACTGGAAGAGTTTGATAAAAGTACTAGTCCCACCAACATATCTGCTTGAGTGGTTCCTTTAGTCTTTGGTACCTCAGTTATCCAAAGACGTAGCAACTTCAGGGATCTTTTAAGAAGAAGAAGCGATAATGAGAGCTCAATAGCTAGAACTGATTTACTCTCAGTCTGGTTTACTTTACGAAGTTTTTCCAGATGCACCGCGGTCGATACTTGACAAGACTAGACAGAGATCTGGAACACATGCCGATGGTATCGTTGGTTCAGCACAAAGGAAGCCCACTGATCAACTGTCAAATCAATTCCAACATTTGTCAATATAGCAGACAATGGCCAACCAAACCACAGGTATTGTTGGTTCAGCACAAAGGAAGCCCACTGATCAGCTGTCAAATCAATTCCAACATTTGTCAATACAGCAGACAATGGCCAACCAGACCACAAGTTCGGCTTCTCCCCCTACTCAAAATTCGGATGTACATAGTGTGCAACCAACAAACCTGAAGGCCACCCAACAACCCGACGGAAAGAAGAAACAACGAAAGAAGGGTAAGGGGGATAAGAAACCTACCAATAATGATGGTGGGGGAAACACATAAAAGAAGAAGTTGAAGTATCCATGTAACCTTTGCATGAAAGACCATCCGACTCACTTGTTCCCTCGGCTCGCCGAGGCCCATAAGTTATTGGCACAACAGTAGCCTGCCATGTTAACGAACCTATTTCCACATGGGAAAAACTTAACTCAAGCCTCTTCGAGCATGGAATGGGGTAGTTAGGGACCCCCTCCATATTTGAGTAATCCTTTATTCACGAATGTGTATATGTTGAAAGGTGATGCTCATATAGCAACTAGGGCACACGATTACGTAATGCCAAGTACTTCCGAGAAGGGTAAAAAAGCTGGAAACCCACCTCTTCCTCTCCAGATTGAGAAGACTTTGAGAGAAACAATGACACACATCCCAAAAGGTGCGTTCAAGAAAGCTTCTCACAATCCAAATGCAAGGGCCACCCAGAACTACTCTGTGGTGGAGGATTTGTCCCAAACCCCTTGTGCAATGTCCTCTTTGGAGGTCCTCCAGAGCTGCCCTTCCCAGAGAAAGGCTCTGTTAGCTGCCTTAGGATCTCCTGAGAGTTTTAATCTGGGAACAATCATGCTTGATATGAATGACTTAAAACCTCATCTCCCTTACCATGTGGCGTTTCATATAGTAGTGTCTTACACCACAAAATTTTTTACTTGGAACATTTTCCGCACGGTGGTTGATGAGGGTGCCTCAACATGCGTGATGTCATTGGCATGTTGGAAGGGCATTGATCAAACTATTTTGTCCCCATCACCTAATCTTCTTACCACTTTCGATAGTCGTTCATTCTGATCACATGGAATCATCCCCTCTTTCCCTGTGCATTTAGGGGGGAAGACCGTGTGCGTCGAGGTTGAAGTGGTCAATGGATCTCTCGACTAGAATGTTTTGTTAGGAAGGATTTGGACCTATGCTATGCAAGAAATGGTTGCTACAGTTTTTTGGGACTTGTTGTTTCCACATGAGGGCTGGATCATGTCCATTGATCAGTTGTCTTTCTCCTGTCCTGACCCTTCATCGGGGTCATCCACGGTCCCAATGATTGATAACCCTCAATCCAACATTGTCAACATAGAGGTTGGTTTGTGCCCACATTTGATGGGTACTTTCGATTACCCGCATCCTCTCGGTGACGTTAAGCTCATATTGACTGTCCCCGACCAGCCTAAAGTTGAAAATTTTCAAGTATCGTCATTTCGTATGACTTACTTTTATTATTCATGGACTCTTCCTTCCCCATCAACCATGATGGAAGGGATAGGGCACCATGGCATGGCCATGCCTTTGTCTGCAGAAGAGGTTGCGTACTCTATAGTCCAGCAAGCTTCCGCTGATCCCGATCCGACTCCCGCACATGAGTGAGATCCGATTCTGGAGCCTATTTGGGTTCAAGTTTCCCTCATTGATAATGATTCTTTAGACTTAGTCTTGCCCTCAAACGAGGTGATTATTGAGGCAATGACTAGTCTGTACAGACCCTGGGATGATCTCCACTATAGATCTTATTTCCTCCCAGAGTTAAGAAGAATTGAAGTAGCTAAATTCACTCTAACTATGACTGGAGATAGGTCTTTTCCTATCAATCCTTTGGATATGAACATGGTTTACGATGAAGGAAATATGGAAACCATTGCTAAAATGATACCTATTGATATCTCCATAATCCCTAGCATCATGGAGAATGTATTCATAGGAGTGGATTGCTCCCCTGAGGAGATTCGAATCTACAAGGATTTATTTAAAGAATTTTGTGAAATGTTTTCCTGTTCTTACGAGGAAATGCCAGGCATAGATCCAAGAATCGTTGAACACGAAATCACGACATATCCTGACGCTAAGCCGATTTGGCAGAATCTTTGTCTGGTTAATCCTAAAAAATAAACAATTATTAAGGTTGAAGTAGAGAAACTGCTTAATGTTGGTTTCATCTACCCCGTCCAATTGACTCAATGGGTGTCAAATCTCATTCTGTCAACAAAAAATAGGGTACGATTCGTGTATGTAAGGACTTGCATGATTTAAACAAGGCATGTCCAAAGGATAATTTCCCCATGCCATTTATTGACCAAATCGTCGATGAATGTGTAGGTTGCGAGGTATTTTCTTTCATGGATGGTTTTTTGGGATACAATCAGATATAGATCAAACCTGAATACCAACACAAAACTGATTTCATTTGTCCGTGGGGTACATTCACTTATCGAAAGATGCCTTTTGGTCTGAAAAATGCTAGAGCTACTTTCAAGCGAGCCATGTCTTTTTATTTCCACGATCTCAAATACATAGTCAAGGCTTATATTGATGATTTAACATCATGATGTCGTAAGAAAGTTGATCATCCCAAACACCTCCGACTTATCTTTGAGCGATGTCGCTACTATCGGATTCGCTTGAATCTAGACAAATGCATTTTTTGCGTAATGTCAGGTCATCTGCTAGATTTCATAGTTTTGACAACAGGGATCATGGTCGATCCTCTAAAGGTTGAGGTGATAGTTCAGTTGCCTCCCCTGTTAACAGTCCATCAACTTCAGAGTTTACAGGGAAAAGCGATCCTTTTACATCATTTCATCGCAAACTATGTCAAGATCACAAAGGGCTTCATGTGTTTACTAAATAAAGATGTTCCTTTTCAATGGGAAGAAGCTGCTCAACTCTCTTTCGAAGCATTGAAACATTCCGTCACGTCTTCCCCTCTGCTTCGGCCACCCAATTATAATAAATATTTCTTATTGTAATTTGCTGCTATGGAGTCGACAATCAGTATGGTATTGGTTCAAAATGATGATTTTCTCGAAGAATACGTGATTTATTACTTGATACAAGGCCTAGTTGGACCAAAACTCAATTATTCCCACGTTGAAAAACTTGCGTTGGCAACAACTCATGTTGTCCAATGGTTCCGTCATTATATCTTGTTTCGCAAGACCACCATCATTGCCATTGTGAATCCGTTTCAATACGTGTTGACACGATGTGTAATCGATGGAAAGATTAGTAGCAAGAATTTGACTTGTATTTTGTTTCGACGAGATCCAAAAATTTGTTGGTCTTCGCGGAACTCATCTCAAAAGTTCCAGGCGAATTTTTTGATGTTATACTCGAGGATTTGCCTATTAAAGGAGACATGTTTTTTATCGCATCTTCAGACCCTTGGTACAAATATATACTAGTCTATATCTAGACTTTGAAGTGCCCCACCACTGCTTCTCATGATGAGCATCGCCATATATGCCATCAGGCCAAGAACTATCTCATACTCGAGGACACTCTATATCATCGAGGTGTAGATTGAATCCTTCACCGGTCTCTCACTCATGAAGAAGACAAAATTGTGCTTAATGATTTCCACACTAGAGCATGTGGCGGTCATTTGTCTAGGTTGGAAACAACCCAAAAGATTCTATGAGCCGGTTACTTTTGGCCGACATTAATCAAATATTGTGTTGAATCGGTTAAGAATTGCCACCTGTGTCATATATTCTCTCGGAAGATGAGGGAACACCCCGCTCCCATGTTTCCCGTCATCACAATTGGTCCCTTCACCAAGTGGGGGATTGATTACACTACATGCAACCCCCCTTCAGCAAGGGGGCACCAATATATCATCGTAGCAATAGATTACTTCACTAAGTGGGTTGAGGCTATGCCAACATTTAAAGATGATTGCGAGACATTAGCTCTCTTTTTGTTTAACAGGATAATAGCAAGGTTCGACGTCCTGAGAGAGATTGTCACTGACCATGGCAGTCACTTTCATAATAAAATGATGTCCAAGTTAACGTCAAAGCTTGGGTTGAGGCAAGAACATTCGTCACCCTACTACCCACAAGCGAATAGTCACGTGGAAGCTGTGAATAAGTCCCTTAAGACTATTCTATAGAGAACAATCAATTCGACCAAGTCAAATTGGAATTTGATGTTATACTCGATATTATGAGAATACCGAATGTCTGTTAAGACTGCAATTGGTTTCTCACCTTTTCAACTCATTTAAGGGTTGGAAGCATTCTTGCCTATAGAGTGCTAGATCCTATCTCTAAAGTTGGAAATACAGTTATTTCCAAACACTTCACCGCTTGAAGAGCGTTTATTATATCTTGAGCAGCATCGGGATGCAGCCTTGGCCAATGAGGCTCACAAACAAAAAGTCGAGTGTCAGTATGATCAGTTTGTTCGTCCTTGGATTTTCTCTAAAGGTGACCTTGTCTTGGTTTATGATCAAGATAAGGATCCCTTGGGGGCAGGAAAGTTCAAAACCATGTGGTTTGGACCTTTCATCATGAAGGAGGTTCTAAATAAGGGTGATTATCATCTGGTGGACTTTGAGGGAAATGCTTTGGCGGAGCCTAGAAATGGGCTCTACCTCAAGAAGTATTACTCAGAGGTGGGTCACCTTGGGTGACTTCTTGTACATATGTATAGTTCTTGTACATTTTCTTTTTATATTTTTTCTTTTTGGTTTTATGGATGTGTCATTTTTGATGTCATATTTTTCACTGTGGCAGATGTCAAGTGAATCAGAGGTGTTCGTTGGGTTTGTGAACGATGCTAGATGACACACTTGGAGGCTTCCTTCCACAACTTGGGTGATTTTCACACCTCAGGGCCAATTGCTATCTTAAGGAGGTATCTGTTTAGGTGACGCCACAAACAATGTCATCGAAGACAACACAACTTTAGAGTTGCTTCATGATGCTTTGTCACATGGTATCTCTCACCTCTGGGTCTACTTAGACGCTCAGTTGGTTGTGTCTTAGCTAAATGGGGTTTACCGCGTTTACGATCCTACTCTACACCGACGGTTCCTTAGGGTACGTCTCTTAGAATGAAGCTTTGATTACATTACGTATATCCATGTTCCTAGGAGATTGAATCAAATCATAGATACTCTAGCTAATCATGTATTAGATTGGAATATTGCACACATGTAAGAAAAAATACACACACGCACATGTAAATACATTTGTAAACAAATGCAATCCATAATACATAAAAAGATGTAAATACGCCTATATATATCGAAAATATCAGAGTACATAGGTGGGTGCAAATGCCTCAAAAATATATTTCCAGTAAGATTCACGAGACTTATGCCCTCAAAAAATGTACAAAAGTTCCCTCGACACGTAAGTAGTTCATTCTAGCTAAGGGCGAGGCCTGTTGGCCTTTCCGTAGTGAACAATGCCATTTTCCAAACTCTAGAAGAGTTAGACCCAGGTCTGTGGTACCCCAACTACATGAGGTTGCATCGTTGGTGGTAGATCCTTGATCTTTGCAATAGGGACTGCACAAGTGAGCGTGGTGATGTTGGGCTCCACTCGTCTCAAAAATCTCTTAGCCTCTCTGGATAGAGGTCCCCTTGCTGGTGGTGGTGGTCCAATGACTGCAACTGGTCCTACCTCTGGTCGAGGATGCCGCCTGGTCCTCGATAATTTTTCTAGACAAATTGGTCCCACATTTGTACATAACAGATACATAGTTGTCAGATACTCTGGTACACATAAAAATGATATATATAAAAAGAAATAAAAAATTAAATAACTTTGAAAAAAAATCATACCTATATATCCTCGTTCTACTCCAAGAGTTACGGGAATATCATGATCCTTGGAGAAGTTGATCCCAGCATAGGGGTAGTCCTCTATGGCTGGAATCTGCAGAGACCGCCAGTCAAAAAATTAATCATCGAAGGCCTCAATGGTCCTCCCTCCCCCCTGTCACGTCAACAAAACTAACCATCTACATAATGCTGGGAGGGAGGCCTCATGCCCTCATACTATCTCTCGTGGATAGAGTCTGGGTACCCTCTTGAAGTATAAAGAACAAAAAATAGTCTTGAACCCAAATTTTTTGTTATCCCGCACACGACACTCTGTCAGCTGTCTCTTCATGTAATATAGCATGATTGTGCTCCAGTCAAACACTCGTGCATTCAAGCACTGTACCACACAATGCATGTGCGCCCAGGAAGCCTGATGTAAGCATGCAAATCCAGTGATCCACCCAATAAGTAAAACTATCACTTTCAGTGATAGGTTGGAAATCTTGTGGATCAACACCTGAGAACCCACTTTATCTGTGCCAGCCTTGCAGTGTAGATCGATCAACTCAGATATGTTGTGAGGCCCAGGAGGAAAAGAACGAAGGTTGACTGGTTACCCTCTCCTTGAGAGGCTAGTCAAAAAATAGATATCCTCAGTCATCGGAGTCAACGACTGTCCGTCGAGCATAAATACCTCGACGTTCGGGTGCCAGTAATCTACTAAGGCATTCAGTAACCTGGGTTGTGCCCTCATGAGTGGACACTGGAAGTGTTTCAACAAACCACATTGTGCTAATACGGTGAGAGCAGCAGGGTCTTCTGAGACCAAAGAATTAATGTCTTCGTGCTCCCTTTCTCTCCAATGAACGTACATCCTGCAAATTGACAAGTTCATGGAGGATTAAAATCTTTCATTTTTAAATTTTCCACATTCTTGAGGGTGTACACAGGTTGTATTGGACACAGTCGCGTATGCATGTGGGCAAACTATTTTCTTCTCACGGGCATACGTAGGCTGTCCCATGACATCCCGTGTACATGTAGGGCCGACCTTTTTTAAAGGTGTACGCCCCCCCACAAAGCCAAATTAAATGTAAATGGAAAGTATAGAAATGCATGAGGAGCTAGGTTGTACTTACTTGGTCCGAGCAGAAGTTCATTTCATCCTCTGAAGCTCCCAAAATCAACTCTTTTAGCAAAGGGGTGTTTTTGACTTCTTATTCAATTCTCAATTTACAATGGTGATAATGAGCTGCCAGCTTCTATTTATAGATTTTGTGTCCCCTTTTTGTCATTTTTTAGACCCCTTTGTCATTTTTTCTAGCTTGAAAATAATTTAGAATGATTCTTGAGTTTCTTATGGGATGTTACGATACATGTTACTTTTGGTATTGGGAATTTTTTTGAAAGTTGGGTCATTTTTAAAGGTCCTTTGGTAAAAATTTGTTTTTCCAACTTTTTGCATCTAAGTTAGGTTTCCACCTCCACTTTCTGCATCTCGTTGTCTTTTTCTCTTTGCCATAGGATTGACCCCACTGAGTAGCGACACAGAACCATCATTTCTGCT
Organism: Picea mariana; assembly: GCA_032191745.1. NCBI lineage: Eukaryota > Viridiplantae > Streptophyta > Pinopsida > Pinales > Pinaceae > Picea > Picea mariana. The sequence continues at coordinate 5,806 of JASDQU010371957.1, read as the reverse complement.
TTAGAAGTGTCGTAATTTAGTGGTAGAGCCTTCCTTTTCATGGATGCCCTAGTTTGATCCTCATTTTCTTTTCGCATCCATGTCATCGTTAATGACTATAGGCTCAGGAGTCCTTTTGAGTTTTTCCTGATTATGAGTTTTGAGCCTCATTTGGATTGATTCATCATCACTCTTGACCTCTCCCTCGGGGATCCCAAACAAATATGAGTCTTCTTTAAGCCCTTTTCAGACTCTCTAAACATGAA
>JASDQU010371956.1:40307-58973 GCA_032191745.1 Picea mariana | reverse complement strand
ACCACCAAGGTGAAACAAAGAAAAAGGATCAAATCTAGAACATCATGATCCATTATCCAACTCAACACATGACCACTACTTTTATTTCAAATACATAACGCATTAAAACTTAATATGAAGCAATGAAACAAGGTACCTCATGTAATTTCTAGCACCATAATCATTATATGGGACCAAGATAATAATAATGTGGGAAACTTCATGGATCAATTATATGTGGAGAACCATGGATCTCATTTGCGGGACTACATTCCATGGTATGGATCATAGGAGAAACAATCTCCTCTACTTACCTCTAGATGTGAGGGGGTAATAGGTACCTCCCAAGGTACCCCATATTATTCTTCCTAGGTACATTATATTCCATCCCCATCGACATGTTTCATCCTTGAAACATGGGAAGAATCCACATAATATGACCTACTAAGAAATTTAGTCAATTGGTACCATGCATGAGCAACTAGCCATCCTAGTGAAATGTGGACATGGGGTCCAATTATCACCTTTCCTCGATCTTGATTCTAGTTTCTTCTTGAGATCCATGTCTTCACTGTGTTACTCTAATATCTCCATGCATTTATTTTATTCTTCTATGTGCCTCCATGCTAGTTGTCTCTCTAGTTTTGTGTTTCCCTATAGTATGTGTACTGACACTCATGCCCATGCCTTGATGAGTGTTGTTCTTCTATGTGGTGTGGGTGGTTATATAAAACAACCTTAGTTTTCGATTATTCTTTCTTTGACTCTACATCATGTAATTTCTTAGCTTTTCTTCCTATTTACGCCATTCAGGAGAATTTTCTTCAAGTTATTATATAGGATCTTCTTTGGATTCAACCATAAACTCTTCATTTGATGTGTCATCGGGTATTTCAATTTGTTTCCTTGCAAGGACTTCTACATCTACATCCTTGGGCCCTTCTTGTTTAATAAAAGAAATATCCTGCATTATAATTTCATTTTTCTTGTACAAATGTTTCAAAAATGTTTTTTGCACATTAATACTAACTCTACCAACTAAGTCCATCCAAGACTATCCCAAAACAATATCCACATAACCCAAATCTATAGTATGGAAATCTAAATGCAACATAATTTTTTCCATAATAATCTTCAAATCTTTAAAAAATTGAACATTTTCACTCTCAACCTGTGTGCTTTGAATATTCTTTATGGGTATTTGCAATATTTTAACCATGTTAACATAGACAAGATTATGCTTGTAACTAGGGTTAATAGAAACAATGACCTTCTCTTGTTCAATACATCCATGAACTTGTAATATTAAGTTGTCACATAAAAAAATTCCTAGTTCTCTTCTTATCCTTCACAACATGAAACAAGTTGTTTAAAAACATTTTTTCATATTTGTTATCTAAAAGTTCTTTGATCTTTTCATAGTTAAAAAAATTCCACCAAATTGTCGCATCGCCTCTACAATTAAGATAGGGACAATTTTTCCAAAATAATGTCATTGATTTTATCAATTTTATGTATTCTTCAATACTAAAACCATCATCTTCTCCTGTAAAATAAATCTCATTGCTATAACCCAAAAATAGAACTAGGGTTTGAAAGAAAATCGCTTACTTTTCAATGGAGCTCCTTTATGTAATTAGAGTTTAAGGAAAAAAATGTAAAATGATCACAACTTCTACTATACTTCTCAAATTGGATATTAGGACTCCGATTATGTATTTTGATGACTTATCTTGATCTATTGGCACTGGTTTGACTTAAATATGTGCACTCTATAAAAAAATATCCAATCTACAAAACATGCATCCATCACTGGAAGAAAACCCTTAAAAAGTCTAATCTTAAATCAACAATATCTCCACTTCTTGAACTTTGTTTCAAACGATTATTTTTGGAAATTAGATTTTTTTTCAAATGAACTCATATATATGGCTAGTTTATTCAAATTCTACATAAAGAGTTTCATAAAAAAATTCTCTCACTTTGTGTCCAAGAAAGAGCTATAATACCATTTGTAGTAAACCTTGATAATTATAAGAGAGAATCAACCATAAAACTTTAGAGATAAACCCTTAAACTCCAAAGATACAAAATTATTCACCATGAACAACACAATAGTATAGAGAGAACCCTTAAAGTAGGGTAACATCATCAAATACTCCTTATGGAAGGAATCATTCCACTAACCATGTTTACTACAAGACAATACAATACAATACAACATATTTCCAATACAATGATACTCATGTGCATTTATACTCTCTCATGAGTATTTCTAAGAATCTATCTCAAGCACCCCATATTATTATACTATTTACTTTTAATTACATAATAGACCTATTCCATTACTATAACCACATTACATTCCTTATTCAGTTAGAACTATTCCATTACTATAACCACATTACATTCCTTATTCAGTTGGAAACCTATTTAAATACGCATATTATAATCCTAAACACATCACATATTCCAATCACATTTAGAACTTCTAAATAATAATGATAAAATATGAGTAATTAAATCAAGATTCTCCCATGAAAAACAACAATGGCATCGAGTTCTTAAAAAATTAACAAAGTCTTGTCTTTAATTAAAGTTATCAATGACATGAACCATGCTAGAAAGTTGCCATAGCTAGAAAGTGATTCTTAGATATGATGCCACTTACCATAAAGTAAAAGAGAAAAATATGTGGCCATGCCTGATATTTGTCGAGCATGCCCTATTACCTTTTTTTAACTAACAAAATATAAAAATTTAGTGAAATTTGAACGATTTAAAACAAAGACCTAACTTAAAATTATGTTGATCAAAAAATCTCAAAGCCAGTACAAAGCAAACATGTTTTTGGAAAATTAATCCAAAAATTCAATGTATGATACAGTATAAAACACTACAAAATCAGAAGGATATTTTTGGATCATGCATTTCTGTGATATTTGTTTGAAAGTCTTCAGGTCGACTGAATGTAAATTGCCGGATTCGACAACTTAGGTATTGATATTGGTCACCGAGCGCCATTGTCGCGTAGCCCACGTTGTAATTGGTATAGAACAAGAAACGTAAACACCACAAGCTCCTTCTCCTACGGCGGTTTGCACGTCTGGTCCAGCATTGAGGGCCCTGAAGAAAAGAAAAGTAAACATCACGGCCTCTTCTCCGGCCGTCTGGTCTACCACTGAGGGCCGTTAAAACAGTTGATCGTGACTGGCTCTTCTCTGCATTTCCATGCCTTCTGCTTCTCTCCCTTGGGAAAAACGAATGCGTAACGATACATTTTATCAATATAATTTATAAACAATACTCCCGAATTTCGAGCGAAGATAGCAAGTAGCACATGGCTTTAATTGTCAACGCATCTATATATAAATATATGTGTGTGTGGGGTACCGAAATCATAAGCGGAAATGGCCAGGCGCACCCCTTATTCGACAGATCGCGTTCATTATCTCAAAATGGCCCCATGTGCAGATGGCCCCATCGCTGGATAAGATGCGGCCACCGTTGGCTTGAACGTGCGTTACATGTGCAAGCTATTATCTATTCGAGAGAAGTTTAGTTTATGTGTACATATTCTCTTAGTTACGTTTACATATTCTCTTAGTTACGGCCCCACAGAATTCGACATTTTTGGAAGCAATCATAAGTCTCGTCCACCTCCATTCTATATATTTGACATCTCTTCGCTCTACAATCAAGTATCAAATCAGATATCGATTCTGATTTTTAGTTCTAACGCTAGATATCAAATTCAGGTGAGCAGTGAAATGGCGCTTCTACAACTGGCGACAGCGTTTTGTTTCTGCTGGATAGTCGGTGCAGCTTATGCATTGGATAGCAGCTGGCAATCCGCGCATGCAACGTTTTACGGTGGCAGCGATGCCTCGGGCACAATGCGTAAGTCTACAGGGCGACAAAACCATTGAAAATCTAGGCGACGTGCTAAAAAAGTTTACATTGAATTTGGTCATTTCGCTGTTTTAGATTTAGATGAACAGTAAGTTTAATACCATATATATTAGCTAAGCAATTACATGGTGTAATTTTTTTTACAGAAGGTGCGTGCGGATACGGTAATTTGTATAGCCAAGGGTACGGAACAAACACCGCTGCTCTGAGCACCGCTCTTTTCAACAATGGACTTACTTGCGGTGCCTGCTACGAACTGAAATGCCAGAACGATCCTCAGTGGTGTTTACCTGGCACTGTGACTATTACTGCTACCAACTTCTGCCCGCCTAACAACGCTCTTCCCAACGACAATGGAGGATGGTGCAATCCACCTCTCCAACACTTCGACATGGCTCAACCTGCTTTTGAACAGATTGCCATTTCCAAGGGTGGCATTGTTCCCATCATGTTCCGAAGGTAATTAATGTTTCATCTTCTTCTATCAACGCTATTCTCTTCTGAAATTTTCAAATTGTATTTTCCAACTTGGTGGTAATTGGGATGGAAGACTAAGATTCAAAGTTAATGTGTGCAGAGTACCATGCGTGAAGAAAGGAGGAATTCGATTCACTATCAATGGCCACTCCTACTTCAATTTGGTGCTCATTACCAACGTAGGAGGTGCAGGGGATGTGGATGCTGTTTCCATCAAGGGTTCCAACACTGGTTGGCAAGCAATGTCCCGCAACTGGGGACAGAATTGGCAGAGCAACTCCTATTTGAATGGGCAGAGTCTGTCCTTTCAGGTCACCACCAGCGATGGCACAACCGTCACTTCCTATAACGTCGCTGATGCAAATTGGCAATTCGGCCAGACCTTCGAAGGACTACAAATTTAAGTTATGTTAACTAACATGTGCATGCGTAACGCAGAAGCAACGAAGCTGAGGCGATGCAAAAATATATAGTGGTTGTTGCCACCCGCTTTAAAGTGATTACTCCTAGGAGAGTTTCTTTGAGTTGAATTCGGGATGTGCAGGTTGCCGCCCACTTCTGATTGTTGCTGCTCTATATAGTTAATATATGTATTTCGTAACTTTTCAACTACATAGAAGGCATTGTCATGTTCTTAGTCTGTAAAACTGACTTAAAGATTGATCCGCCCATTACTGCGCTAATTTGGGGCTGTGATATATTCGATCAGTTGCATATTTATCCATTGCGTAAATTGGAGATCACTAAATGTTGTCGTCGGTGGCAGCGGCTGCAGATTTTCTTTTCTTGATTTTTACAGATGCGTTGTAGTTATATTGAGATGTCTCATGTATGTATGTGAAATTATTGAGATCCTGTTCTAAAACGTATCTGGGTTTCCATGCGCGGTTTTCAAAATATTCACTTCTATTATATATTCAAGCTTTGTAAATAGGGCAATCGAAAGCGGATCGATCGAGTTATTATATCAATATGTGTTTCCCTTTAAAGTTTACAAGTTTACAGGTTCAAATTGAAAGGAAATAAGATATTTATATTTTTATAAATTTTTAAACTAAAATAATTTTTAATTATTATATTAATATAATTATATAGTTGCATAGGAGCTGGGAACTTGTAAGGAAAGTTTCCAATTGGTTGGGAACTTGAGAGTTTTTTTTAGGAGATTCAACATTAAAGAAATAGGAGATCGGAACCAGTTTCTTAAAAAAAAAGTTTAAAATTAGAATTATATTAAATTAAAATATAAATATTTTTATTCCATTATTACAAATACATAATTTATTACAAATATTTTCATTTTATTTATTCAAAATATCACTATAAAACTATGACTAGACTAAACTAAACTTAAATATTATTTCAAAAATTAGTTAATAATACCCACTTTATGGTTGTGGATATAAAAAAATTTAATGCATGTATGTTTCCCTTCGAGCCCAAACTAAGCATGAAAGTCATATAAATCTAACCTATCCATAGAAAGCATTTGTTCCACTTTGTACTTGATATCAACCAACCATATCATTGACTTTTATTATATTTTCATATTAAAAGAGAAGTACAATTTTGTTTTTTCCAATAAGAATGGAATAATGCTTCAAATATGTAAAGTTTAATTTTAAAAAGATGTTAAATTTGTATATATGCATTTTCAATTTTGTTTCTCATTTTTTAATGGAATGTTTATGAATATTAAAGTTTTAGTATTGTGTTAAATATATTTATATAATTATTAGCACAATTTAAATTAGTAATTTCAATATTGTAGTTGTTGATTGACTTTCAATTTTATTGAAATAAGATTTAAAATGTATCAATATCTCTATACATTGTAATCTAAAGTATCATTGTAATTTAAAATATTTTTTATATTTTTTTAATATATATTATTGCCTCTCCCAACTTTGAGTTTCCTATAAATTTGGAGAAAACTTCTATTCATTCTAAACACTTGTATCCACGTCCCTTATATTTCCAAGTTTCAAAAACTCATGAAACAAAGTATAATTATAATAATGTAAAATAAATTATTATCAATATAATTATCATATGACCTGATTAAAAAATGTTATGAAAAAAAATTATATAATATAATTGGCTAACATATATGATCCAAGGGAATGTGCCTCGAGCTTAGTGCAAAGTGAGAAACTGTGAGACTATTGTATCTAGCTAACCCTATGGTCTAAGGCACTAAAGTATTTTTCAATATGGTGTGAGGTTTAATAGTATTTTCAATTCCCACGCATGTAGATATCAACAATAGTAAAGCGTTATAAGCTTTGTCCAAGATTGGTCTCGATTTCATAGTAAAAATATTAAGATTTCATTAAAAAAATAAAATCGTGCCATAGTCGAGCATTGGGTAAAGCATTTGGAGAGTAACAAACTAACTGCTTAATTGCTTTATCTTTTAATAAAATCGTGCCATAGTCAAGCATTTGGAGAGTAACAAACTAACCGGCTTAATTGCTTTAATTTTTAATAAAATCGTGCCATAGTCAAGCATTGGGTGAAGCATTTGGAGAGTAACAAACTAACTACTTAATTGCTTTAATTTTTAATAAAATCGTGCCATAGTCCAGCATTGGGTAAAGCATTTGGAAAGTAACAAACTAACTGCTTAATTGCTTTAATTTTTAATAAAAACGTGCCATAGTCAAGCATTGGGTAAAGCATTTCGAGAGTAACAAACTAACTGCTTAATTGCTTTAATTTTAAACTGCATATACATTTTCAATGAGACTATATATAATTCAACCCACTTTAATTTTAAATTGACTATACATTTTCAATAAACTAATTATAATTCAACCCATTTTCAATGTAAAAACTTTACATGAAGAGGCTGTTGAATAGTTTAGAATGCTTAATATATACTTAAATTATCTCCCATAAATATAATTTAATCCCACTGAACACTATATAACTTCAACCAAATCTAGTAAATCTTAGAAACCTCTAATAAATTCTTCCAACCCCCATAAAATATAATTGATCCAAAATAATCTTAGTTATATTTTTATTTTAAATTAATTTTACTAAAATGCAATCAATAATAATAATAATAATTAAATTTTAAGGTCACCACCAGGTCAAGGATTTGATTGGTAAAGTTTATGGAGGTATACATACCCTAAATTGGATTTGAACTTGTGAATAATCTTTCATGACATATTAGTGGTAATGGTTTGTTGGTTAGTATTGAGGCTCATAATTAATTTGACCAGTAAATCACTTTAAATGTGACTGGTTGGTTAGTAGTGTTATCTACATTATAAGGCCAAGCATTGTGTCAAAACATTAACAAGAAATGGAGCCCACGAGATCTAATCATAGGCTGGATGGTAGTGAAGGTTCATAACCAATTTGACCAGTGACCACAAGATCTAATCATAGGTTGGATGGTAGTGAAGGCTCATAAGAAATTTGACCAGTGAATCATTTAAGGGTTTCTTGTTGGTTGGAAGTTAATTCCATCATCATTGTAGGCCCATGGCCAAGCATTGTGTTAAGGCATATGTAATCGATTGAGACAAAAAGATTTGATCATAGGTTGGTTGGTTGGTTAGTAGTGAAGGCTTATAAAGGTCGTTGCAAGAAGTTGATGGATGGATATTTAGGAATGGAGTGCATATAAATGCACACACACATGAATGCATGCATGTTCCTAGAAACATGTATGAATTTGTGAGCCTATATCTTTGGCACTGCTCGAACTTTGATGCACGTTTACAAAATCATTTTTGTAGGAACACACATGCATTCATAAGCGTGAGGAGTTGTAGTTTAATTAAAAGATCAGCTTGTTGTCGGTTGTACTGTTACACAATTGCACAATGTGTTTTGCAACTTATTTGAGGAGGTGTTGTAGGAGTTTTTGAATGCCAATGTTGACTTCTTCTTTGATTAATTCTAGGTAGGTTTTCTAAACCTTCTTTTTTCGTACTTCATATTTTTTTTTTAAATATAATTTAAATAACTAAAAATATTTGTGTTCCTCTTTAATTGTAGCATATAAATCACATGGAGCCTACACCTCAACAAAACCTGAACCCACCATAACCAACGCCAAAGGATGATAGATTGAACTCTAAACCACAACCGCCTAATCCAAACTTTTAAATGGATGCAAGGATTTGGTGATTAAGATCCCTAATACAATATTCAAGAAACACTAGAGATCCCACACACCTTTCACTCGCCACATAACTAGATACCATTGTTTCTTCTATTGCTAATTTCCAAGTCTAGTTATCTCATATTTCCAATTATAGGGATAGGATTTTTGAGTATTATAACATGGGTTCATATAGAAACTAGGCCATAAATATAAACATTTCAAAACAAGATTTGATGACATTGTTTAGTGAGTTCCAAATTGGAACATGGATTTCAGTGTCAAAGAAATGAATTTGCATGGATTGATTCACCTAACAAACTTTTTTAAACAACTATATGGATAGGTAGTTCATGGTGTTTGAAAAACCTCCTTGAAATAATAGAGAGGTCCCATTGTATTTCGTTAGAAAATTCTAAGCTAAATTTACCTTAGGTCACCGCATTAACTAAATTAACCTTGATGAATTATAGGGGGTGGGTCGTGGATCCACAAAAGATAGAGAAAATTCTAGGCATAACCCACTGATAGGGCATTTTCCTTCAAGGTAGAGGCCTAACTCCCCTACCTAGCATCCCCCCATTTTAGAAAACATTAGCTAGACTCAAGGATTCATATCCACCTTGACTTATAATTTATTACAACATAGCATGTTAAATGCATTATCCCACCATGAGGGATATTCAGGTGATGTTGGGGCAGGGGTTGGGCCTTCAAGCCCTATAACAAATTCTATCCAAAAGAGGCCACATGGACACATTTTCCATTTTTATCCTTGTTTATGTGATTCTCATTGATTCTTAAGTTATGAGAAAACAATTATGGGTCGATGGACGCCACTGAACATGATATTTTCATGGAAGAGGTTAGTGTTGAATCATCTCTTTGTTCCTCACTAATTATATATAATTACAAATCACTAGTTTTATGTATAATTTATTTTGTGATTTGGTTATATATTGAATTATTACATGTGTGTAGTTTCTATGATCTAATAGTATACCTTCATTGCCTTGAGATGCATCAGTGATAGTTTCTATCACTACTAAAGTAGTATAAACAACTTTCTCATTTACCGTACCACACCCGTAGGTATTATGAAACTTTGTGTAACGATAATATTTGTGCTATAAAAGTTTTTAATTGTTGAATAGATCATCCCAACTAGGGTAAAATCCATCAAAGAATTATCTCAATCCTTCATCATTGGATCAAGATTGAAATATAACAAAGATATGCACAAAGATATACACAAATTCCATTTAATCAAGTGTAAATGTGAAGTAATCCAAAACATATGGTGTCCCTTTGTTTCCATACATTTCCAATGTAAATTTAATTTGTAAATAAAACAATCATAATTATCACCATGTTTTTCCAAGTCTCTAGATCGAATGTATGTAATCCTTTATTAATCATAAAAACATTCCCTTATTTCAATATTAATTTTTTGGATAGGGATCCTAGAATATTCCAGTACTTCATCCTCCTACTTGGAACACATATTCTTGATCTATCACCAAGGTGATACTCCTAATGGGACCGTTAACTCACTTGAGGATGTGTTAAGTTTGCCTTCAGTCATTATACCTTCATAATAATTGAAACAAACAAGCAGTTGCATGTGTTCAACCTCTATGAGTTATTTCGTACTCCATCCATCCTTACCAAGCCCTTGGATAGAATATACCATCTCGTGAAGGAGTTACACACCTATCCCTTTATTAAACGACCTAAAGTGACCCAAAGGCTCTTTGATGGAATCTACAAATTCATATTGGGAAAGAGATGAAATTGATACCTTTATTTTCTCAATCATCATACATGCATATTCACTAGAGATGAAGGTATTTTCTTCCTTCAAATCCTTTGTCTCTCTCTGAAATTTGTACCACAATGTCTCTTAGGATGCCACTTCTTTCTTGATATTTTCCAACGATGCCACCAAGAGGAAGAGGTGGGGGGAGACTGGGAACCATTTCCTTAATCATATAGTGAAAGTAAATAAATTTGAAGTAGAAAAAATTATTATAATAAATAAGGAGATTGAGGAAAGATAGGCCTCAATCCAATTAATGAATGAAAGCTTAAAACCTATTTGCAAAATGAAAAAGTTTAAGTACCAATTTCTTACTCTATCATATGCCTATAAATGGCCTAATTTGATAATAAAGTCTAATAATTTTTTGAATTTATGGTGTGCATGGATTACTGAGACATTCCAATAGAATCATGTATTTTCCTTCATCTAAATAAACCAAATTGTTCTTTATAGATATATTCTAACAAGAAATGTCCTTAAAAAAAAATTCTATGAGCTTTGTTGTTATTTTCTAAATTGTGTTTCTTAGTCATATAAGTCTAAAGTCATCAAAAGAGGTTGGAGATTCCTTCTTGGGGATGAATACTATAAAACTATCCTTGAATAATCTTGAAATATAAAAATTACTCCATTCTTTCATTTCACTCAAAATATCATTCTCTATAAGGTCATGAAATCCTATGAAGAAATTGATTCACCAACCATCCAAGGTTGGTGTCTTATATCCATTTGAAAAGACTGTACTACCTCTGTTAGATCTTCCATAGATACTTCCTCCATGAATTCAATGTTTTGTTCATCATTAATGAAACTTGGAAGATATGAAGTAATGGATACAACTTCAAATAAATTAACCTCAATAGGGTCTTTATGTAGTTCCTCAAACTGCCTCACTCCTGCATCTACAATATTCTTGTTCCCTGGCACAATTTTCTCATCAGTGTTTCTAATTTTCCAAATTTTGTTTCTGATCTTCCCCATGGTAGCATAATTATGTAAGAAGTTGGATTTTTCATCCCTCTGGTTTATCCAAATCACCTTACTCATCTACCTCCAGTTCTCCTCCTCCCATTCCAATATATTTCTCTTTTGTTCCTTTAGCTCTTCTAGTTATTTTTGTTCTTTCTTTGAGAAGAATCATATGGTTCTTCCTTATAGGAATTTTCTATCTTCAATTCAATTTATTATAAGGCACTCTATCCATTTTACTTCCATTTTTCTAATCTTGAGTCAATTTGTTAATGTTTACAAGGTTATGTTGAAATTATTTCATAGCTACTTCCCCATCCTTGATGAAATGTTTTGATTCCCTAGCTGTTGAATCTTTGCATTCTTCATTTATAGGCCCAAAGGAGTTGAATTTTTATAGGGTGAGGGGTTTCTTTTCTTCTCTATACATATGACGTAAGATTGGGCTATGGATTGAATAACCCCTGATAACAAGACAAGATCTAACCCTTTCATTTTCTTCCAAAAACCGTTCTTAGATTAAGCACCTATCCAACGTAAGAAAGAATGAGAGGCTTCCTATCACTACTTCAAACACTGGTAAAAGTCACTAAAGGGTCAAAAGGGGCATGTCATTCTCACCAACATAAATTCTTCTCTACATAATTAAAAGTGTATTGTTTATGTAATTCTCATTCAATCAAGTTCAAAATTATTGTATTGCTATTCATCCATATTAATAAGAAATGTGTACAAATACACATAAGTTATCAATATCGTCAACTTAGTAGGATTTACAAGTTTGAATTTTTGCAAATGAGATTTTTTTTTATGAGAAATTCATTATAATTTTGTTGTGTCTCTATAGGTTGTGACTTCATAGAGGGATGAACCACAACCGCTTGGAATCAACAGATCACCCCATTCACACGTATCTTCTATTGAGTTAAATCTTGCTTCAATGTGAAATTTGTTATCCTATTTTTGTTGACTTTCACATTTTTGTACTAATAAAAATAAATTATAAATGTTTATGTAGGCACCATCATTCTTCATCCTTTCCCCATCCATCCTATAGGGATAGAATACATGTTGGGTTATGTGGTAAGTCCAGTATTTGGCCACCCTTCTTGTGTATGTGTTATATTATTTAGATGATTGTGTGATGCAAGAGCATTGCCAGCAAGGCAAGCGCAAGTGAAAGACAGCTGGAAATGCACCAGCGTGTATTTTGAAGATTTTTTAATTTGAAATGATGAAGCATTAATGTAATATCTGGAAAATATAAATTTTTCTTTTATGTTTTGGAGATTGTAACGCAGATCTTGAGTGGTTTCTCTCATCTGTTGATTGTAGGAATTTATTGTAATAAATGTAAAGAAGTTGTAGGATTTAATTTGATTAGATAGCTTGGAGCTGTAGGAGGGAAAACTCTAGAAATCTCCCTCGTATGTATTATATTGTATTATTATTCTCATTGGGAAAAAGAGTAGAAGATTAGAGCTATAGGGAAAGAGAGAGAAGAGAAGAACAAAGATTGTACGAGATTGTATGAGCAGATAGTTGTTGCTATAGAACCCATGTACAGATGCACTTGGATTAATATAAGGAAGATTTGATCCAACTTCATGGTGTTTATGAATCCTTTTTACATCTATTGAATGGTATGTTTATAGTTAAATTCAGTCTCTTTTATGCATTTGTTTCAATGCTATGTGTATGCATGATTTCATGTTGAATTTATGAAGTCTATGAGAGGAAGGAGTATGAGTTTCAATTGTTTCTCTTCCTTGGAAGTCCTACAAGGAGTGCAGTGAAAATCTGCAAGGAGTGCGTTGACAAGACTCTAAGTTTTACCTTAGATAAGCTCAGGAGAGATATCGTTGTTTCTCATACCATTAGAAGTGCAAGGATAGCACAGAGACATGCAAAGTGTGCGTATGTAGGTTGAGGTATTAGAATTTTCCAACCAAGTGAATGCTTGAAGAGCTTCTGTCACAACGGGCGCACAGAACTAAGAAGTTCAGATAATCAGAGACTATCGAAAGTCTGTAAGGAGTGTGCGAAAAATCCCTTAGAATCCTTGAGGTTGTAGCAAGAACCAAGCTCAGGAGGGATAGAGACTTCGAAGAGTTTGAAGGCAAGACAAGGGTTGAATTCACCTCGCAGAAATCAAGATCAGAAGGAGATGTCGAGTTATTTTTCTAGGATCATCGACAACTTGAACGAGTGGTTGAAATTATCAGAGGGAGAGCTACCAATTCATCATGATCGTTGGATCTAGTGGATCAACGAAGAAGTTAATGTCGAGTGTCTTTCAACACTCACAAGCTCAGGAGGAATAGTCACCATTAGATTTGGATCAACGGGAGCCATTGATCTTGTGGTTTTGAATTTTGGCATTTCAGGAATCCGAGTGTGAAGAAGGTCATGACTTGGAGGTCTCAAGTTACGAAATCCCGATACGCAAAATCCCAACATAACCTGGACCATCAAACCGTAGAAAACTCGGAGTCTTCAATCTAAGGAGAAGAACTCGTGAGTTCGAACTTCTGGAGACAGGATAGGAGTCGCATTGCGAACTCACGAGCCATGAAATCCCAATGTGCTTGGAAGAGGACCCTAGGGATAGATTGGAGGTCACATGGTTGAGGCATAAGGAAGGAGTTAAGGATCCGTAAGCCCATTTCAACATTTTGGGAGCCGAAGAAGTCAGAGGCTCTCACAATAGGAATCGCGAAGTTGTGAAATCCGAAACACATTTTCGGGTGAAGGTCATGGTCACATTGTTTGGTCATGTGGAGTGGAGGTTCACGCCTAGCGCTTGTTTGCATAGGGGTAACTTCTAAGAAGGACCCGTGGTTATATGTGAAAAGGTTTCATTGGGAACTAAAGATCCATTCCGGCTCAAGGGAATAGAAATATCCAAAGACCAGGAGGTCACGCAGAACCTGCTGAGGTAGGGGTGTTGCGTCAGGTGGTATCAGAGCTTACAATCATTATTTTCTGTAGGCAAGAGAGGACAGAAGGCAAGTTGTGATACGAATTCTGCGTGGAACATATTTAAACAATGCGGCCAAGAAGACGTCAAGATCGACCAATGCTTGATCCAGCTGTGGAAAAGGAAATGACAGAACTTCGTACTCGATTGGATGCTATGGAGACAACACAAAGGCAAACAACTAATACTGGAGATATCAGTGAGGTTGAAAGCAAAAATGAGGCTGGATCCGAAGAAGAAGTTGTAGCTGAAGATGCTGCGGAGGAACGTTTATTCAAAGTTGTTACAAGAATATGGGCCATAGAAAAAATGGACTTCCCAATATATTAAGGCAACTTAGACGTTGAGGAGCTGCTAGATTGGTTTAGAGATCTGGAAAAATACTTTCACTATGAAGATATCGAAGAAGATAAGAAAGTAAAGCATGTTGTCACTAGATTGAAAGGGCATGCAACACTGTGGTAGGATGAACTGCAGGTTGACAAGCATTGCAAAGCAAAACAAAGAATCAAAAGTTGGGACAGGATGGTCTCTAAGATGAAAGAAAAGGTTATACCCAGAGTTTACCAAATTAATCTTTTCCGAAGAATACAGAATTTGAGACAGAAGGGGATGACACTGAAGGAATACATTGAGGAGTTTTACAGACTCAACATCAGAGCAGGTCATCATGAGAGTGATGATGAAAAAGTCGCCAGATACATGAATGGCTTGAGATATGAAATTAATATGCGATGAGCATGGTGACAATCAAAAATGTAGAAGATTCTTATCAAATTTCTTCAAAGGAAGAAGAGAAATTGGCTCGAAATAAAGGTCAAAAGGGAAGAGGTAGAAGTCAGATAAGAGGCAAAGCAATTTCCCATGATAGAGTACAGAATCCCAAGGATGAAGAGATGAAACCTCATAACTACCCAGAAAGAGGAGGAAGCTGACAAGGAGGACAATATGTCGATAGGAGCACCTTTCCCCACGCAAGAGGAAGAGGTAGAGGTGGTGAAATAAAGTGTTTTGTCTGTGGAAATATCGAACAAAAATATTTTGAATGTCCTGATAGAAAAATAGATGGAGGAGGTGAAGCTCACATTTCAGAAGCACAAAGGCGAAATGTTGAGGTAGAAGACGCAGAAAGAGGAAGATCCTTAATGATGAGGGAAATTATCTTGAAGCCAGAGAAGGAGATAGAGAATCCAGCCCAAAGAAACAATTTTTTCAGAACTGCTTGCAAGACCAAGGATAGGGTATGCACGGTGATAGTTGACAGTGGAAGTATAGATAATCTAGTATCCACAAAAATGGTGGAGAATCTGGAATTGGAAACAATTGCACATCCGAGCCCATACAAAGTTTCGTGGTTGAAATAAGGACATCAGGTAACAATCACTAAACAATGTTTAGTTGAGTTTAAGATAGGGAGATACAGAGATGATATTTTATGTGATGTTATTCCCATGGATGTCTGTCATCTTTTGTTGGGGATACCATGGCAATATGACATAAATTTCATTCATGATGGAAGAAAGAACACATATACCTTGGAAAAGAATGGTAGGACACATATGTTGTTGTCGATTGAAGACAAGAAGGTGAAGGAAGAAACAAGGAATACTATACTTCTCATGAGTGGGAAGGAAATTCTATATGAATTCGAGAAGGAAGAAGACATGCAGTTTGTTGTGGTGAGAAAACCTAGAGTCATCTTGACCAGTACTTCGATAGATGATCCACCTGAAGAAATTCAGGAACTGCTGGAGAATTTCGCTGATATAGCGGTGGATGATTTACCTTGTTCGTTGCCACCCATCAGAAGTATAAGCCATCACATTGACCTTATACTAGGGGCGAGTTTACCAAACAAAGTAGCGTACATACTGATGTCGCACGAGAATGAATAAGTTAAGAAGCAAGTCCAAGATTTGATGGACAAAGGGTTGATTAGAGAAATCTTGAGTCCATGCGTTGTACCAACAGTGTTAAGTCCAAAGAAGGATGGTGGATGGAGAATGTGTACAGACTCAAGGGATATAAAAAAAATCACCATCAGGTATAGATTTCCTTTACCAAGAATGGATTTCTTGAGTGGAGCAAAGTTTTTTCAAAAATTGATTTGAAAAATGGATATCATCAGATTAGAATGAGGGAAGGTGTTGAATGGAATACAACATTCAAGATGAACGGAGGATTATATGAATGGATTGTCATGCCATTTGGTTTGATGAATGCGCCAAGTACTTTCATGAGGTCGATGAATGACGTCTTGAAGGATTTCATTGGAAAATTTGTAATTGTGTATCTTGATGATATAATGATCTTCAGTAAGACTGAGGAAGAACACTTGAGACACCTAACTCTAGTAATGAGGAGGTTGCAGCAAGAGAAGTTGCTGATAAATTTGAAGAAGTCATCTTTCATGAAGAAAGAGCTCATTTATTTAGGGTTTGTGATCTCTTCGAATCAGTTGAAGATGGATCCTGAGAAGGTAAAAGAGATCAAAGAATGGTCGTCGCCGAGGAATATCTTTGAAGTTAGAAGCTTCCATGGATTAGCCAATTTTTACAGGATGTTCATCAGAAATTTTAGTGGAATTTCTGCGCCAATGATGGACACAGTCAAGAAAAGACATAAATATTTTCATTGGACAGAAGAAGCAGAGAAAAGTTTCAAGTTGTTGAAAGAGAATATAAATGGACAACGAGTTTTGGTTCTGCCAGATTTTAGTAAAACATTTCAAGTGAGATCTGACACAAGTGGATTTGTGATTGGAGAATTCTTAATTCAGGACAATAGACCAATTGCATACTTCAGTGAGAAGCTGAATTATGCCAAAAGAAATTATTCCATGTATGATAAAGAATTTTATGCAGTCATACAAGCACTCAATAAATGGAGACACTACTTGGTTCCGAAAGAGTTTGTTTTGTATAGAGACAACCATGTTTTACAATTCGTAACTAGACAAGAGAAACTGAACCAAACACATGCAAAATGGGTTGAATTTATGCAAAACTTTACCTTTGTTATAAAGCACATTTCTGGAACTACTAACAAGGTTGTTGATGCATTGAGTAGAAAATGTTTGATTTTGCAGGAGTTTCGTGTGAGGACATTAATTTTTGAAAACCTTAAGGATATGTACAGAGATGATTCAGATTTCATGGATGCTTATGGAGCATGTGAGAATCGTTTTCTGAGATATAGAAGCCAATGGGTTGAATATTTGTTCCAGGATGGATTACTATTCCAAGGAAATCAATTGTGTATCCTGAAGAGTTCTATGAGAGAAAACCTTTTAAAGGAAAAACATAGTGGGGGATTGGTTGGACATTTCAGCCATGATAAAACATTTTTACACCTGAACAGTTTATATTATTGGCCAGGGATGAGAACAGATGTCAAGAAGTTTGTCAACAAATGTAGAATTTGTCATCACACAAAGGGGAAAAGGTAGAATACAAGGTTATATCAACCGTTGCCAGTACCAGAGAAGCTGTGGGATGCGGTAAGCATGGATTATGTGTTAGGATTTCCAAGGACACATAGGGGTTTTGATACCATCTTCGTGGTGGTCGACAGATTTTCAAAAATGGAACATTTCATTCCATGTCAAAAAACCATTGATGCAACACACATTGCAAATCTGTTTTTCAAAGAAGTTGTTCGACTTCATTGTTTACCCAAGAGTATTGTGTCGGATTGAGATACCAAATTTGTTTTTCATTTCTGGAGGACACTATGGAAAAATTTGTGGACAAGTTTATATTTTAGCTCAGCATATCACCCTCAGACAGATGGACAGACTGAGGTAGTAAATCGAAGTTTGGGAGACTTATTGAGAATTTTAGTAGCTGAACATCATAGTCAGTGGGATCAAATTCTGCCGCAAGTGGAGATTGCATATAATGAATCACCTAAGTGGAGCACAAGATAGAGCCCATCCAGATAATGTATGGAATGCAACCAAGAGGAGTATCTGAGTTGAGGGACTTAGATAAGAATGAGTTCAAAAGTGTTGGAGTAGAAGATTTTGCAGCAAATATGCAGGAGCTCCATAGTAAGATCAAAGAGCAGTTGCAAAATTCTAACCACGAATACAAGCGTAGAGCATATTAGCACAAAAGAGATCTTCAGTTCGAAGTGGGAGATTTTTTCTTAGCACACTTGAGGAAAGAAATATTCCCATATGCAAAAGATAGGGTCGTGTATTATCATGAGAAAATTTGAGGCAAATTCTTTTGAGATAGAATTGTCAGATGATGTGGGCATATCAGCCATATTCAATGTAGTAGATATGTACCCTTATAGAGAAGATGAAGTGAGAGGAGAAAAGACTCAGAAGGAAGTCTAGTGGGTCAAACAACTTCCTGTAGCTGAAAAGACGTAGATGGAAAAGATCATTGATCAGAG
>JASDQU010371956.1:28378-40287 GCA_032191745.1 Picea mariana | reverse complement strand
CTTTTGAGATAGAATTGTCAGATGATGTGGGCATATCAGCCATATTCAATGTAGTAGATATGTACCCTTATAGAGAAGATGAAGTGAGAGGAGAAAAGACTCAGAAGGAAGTCTAGTGGGTCAAACAACTTCCTGTAGCTGAAAAGACGTAGATGGAAAAGATCATTGATCAGAGAGTTAGCAAGAAGACCTGAAGGAAGACATATTTTGAATACTTGGTAAAGTGGAAGGGACACCCGATTGAAGATGTCAGTTGGGAAAGTGAAGTGAAGATCCAAAAACATGGAAAGACAATGCAAGAGATCATGAACACGAGTTCATGATTTTTTCAGCCATAGGAGTATGATGCAGGAGCATCGCCAGCAAGGGAAGCGCGAGCAAAAGACAAATGAAAATGCACCAACACGTATTTTGAAGATGTTTTGAATTTGAAAACATGAAGCATTAATGTAATATCTGGAAAAGATATTTTTCTTTTATGGTTTGGAGATTGTAACGCAGATCTTGAGCGGTTTCTCTCATCTATCGGTTGTAGTCATTTATTGTAATAAATGTAAAGTAGTTGTAGGCTTTAATTCGATTAGATAGCTTAGAGCTGTAGGAGGGAAAACTCTAGAAATCTCCCTTGTATGTATTATATTGTATTATTATTCTCATTGGAAAAAAGAGTAGAAGCTTAGAGTTGTAGGGCAAGAGAGAGAAGAGAAGAACAAAGATTGTATGAGATTGTATGAGCAGATAGTTGTTGCTATAGAACCCCATGTACAGATGCAATTGGATTAATATAAGGAAGCTTTGATCCAACTTCATGGTGTTTATGAATCCTGTTTACATATATTGAATGCTATGTTTACAGTTAAATTCAGTCTCTATTATGCATTTGATTCAATGCTATGTGTATGCATGATTTCATGTTAAATGTATGAAGTCTGTTAGAGGAAGGATTATGAGTTTCAATTATTTCTCTTCCTAACAATTCTTGCAAGGAGTGCAATGAAAGTCTACAAGGAGTGCGTTGACAAGACTTTGAGTTTTACCTCAGATAAGCTTAGGATAGATACCATTGTTTCTCATACTAGTAGAAGTGCAAGGATAACACAGAGTCATGCAAGGTGTGCGCAGGCAGGTTGAGGTCTTAGACTTTTCCAACTAAGTGAATGGTTGAAGATATTTTGTCGCAAGGGGTGCACTAAACTAAGAAGTTTAGATAATCATAGATTATTGAAAGTCCGCAAGGAGTGCGGATAGAGTCCCTTAGAATCCTTGAGATTGCAGCAAGAACCAAGCTCAAGAGGTATAGAGACTTCGAAGAGATTGAAGGGAAGACGAGGGCTGAAGTCACCTCACAGAAATCAAGCTCAGAAGGAGACACCGATTTATTTGACAAGAAGCATCGAGAACTTGAACGAATGGTTCAAATTATCAAAGGGAGAAATATCAATTCGTCATGGACCGTTGGATCCAGTGGATCAACAGAGAAGTTAAGGAAGAGTGTTTTTCAACACTCGCAATCTCAAGAGGAATAATCGTCATTAGATTTGGTTCAACGGGAGCCATTGATATTGTGGTTTTTAATTTCAACATTTCGGAAATCAAAGTGTGGAGAAGGTCGTGAATTGGAGGTCTTGAGTTACTAAATCCCGATATGCCAAATCCCAACATAACCTGGACCGTCATATTGTAGAAATCTCAGAGTCGTCGATCTGAGGAGAAGAAGTCGTGAGTTTGTAATTCTGGAGACAGGACAGGAGTCGCATCGCAAACTCATGAGCCGCGAAATCCCAACGCGCTAAAAAGTGGACCCTAGGGTTAGATTGGAGGTCACATGGTTGAGGCGTAAGGGAGGAGTTAAGGATCCGTAAGCCCATTTCGGGGTTTCAAGAATCGAAGAAGTCAGAGGGACTCACAATAGGAATCACGAAGTCGCGAAACCCGAAACACCTTTTCGGGTGAAGGTCATGGTCACATCAGTTGGTCACGTGGAGTGGAGGTTCGCACTTAGTGCTTGGTCTCACATCCGTAACTTCTAAGAAGGACCTATGGTTATATGTGTGAATGTTCTGGTGGGAACTAAAGAGCCATTTCGACTCAAGGGAATAGAAATATCCAAAGACCGAGAGGTCACGCAGAAACTTTTGAGGTAGGGGTGTTGCATCATTGTGGGTCCCCCTATTATGGGCTTCAAGGGCGCATGCCCTAAAAATAAATTGGGGGGTTTATTCCCCAAAGTTTTGGGTGGTTTTTTTTCTTTGGTGGGGGATTTTTTTCTCATTTGGTGGTTTAGTGGTGCATGTTATTTCAGCCCATGGTTTTATAATTTCGGTTAAGGAATTAGGGTTTTAATATAATATAGGGAAGTAGATTGGGATCCTTTTGGATGTCACAAGATCATATATATTGTATTGTAAACAATGAAGGTTGATGATGAGTATAATTAGAGGTGTTGCTCTAAAATAGGTTGTTGGTTTTCTTGAATGGCTTTCTAGGTTAAATCTTTGTGTATGTGTGATTGTGATTGTTTTATTTTTTTTGTTAAGAATATGTGTGTGCATTGCATCAATGTAAAAGGTTTTAAACTTACATCTGGTATGAGAGAAGTTATTTTCTTCAAGGGGATACCTTTTTGGATAGTGTTTTGGATCGGGTCTATGATAAACCTTATCAAATTGGGAGCTCTATAGTATAAATTATTATGGTGAAAAGAAAGGGAGAGTAGTTCAAAAATAGAGATAAAAAAATTTAATGCGAAAAGTTTTGATCCATGGAAAATCAAGATCGAAGATATTGGTAGAAAAATATCAATGGGTTTTTGTAGATCCACGTACTGCACCTACGGAAATGTCAACAAATACTGAAAAAAGTTGGATTGGAATTCAAAGATGGTTTAAAGAGAAATGGTGTTGCTGAGGGGAGTTCAAATTGGAACTTTGTATAATATGTTGGGAAGAACTATTAATGACGGGTGCAATAATTCCATTGTTCCCAATATTGGATATGAAGAAGGAAAAAATCCTCCAGTGTTTGGAGAAAATACTATGTCGTTGCATCAAAAACTAGGGAATATTAGAGAGAATGGTATTTGAGTACTACATGGTAAATATATGGTTGAAGGTTTGTCGAATTTCTCTATGGATATTTATTTCCATGAACATTTATTGTATGGAAAGAATAGTCAGGAAAGGTTCTCCTATGGCATTATGAGGGTAGGGGTAATTTTATAGTTGGTGCATAGTGATGTGTTTTCACCTGTGATGATTCCATCACTATATAAATATGTGTAGTATGTCTCATTTGTAGATAAATTATCGAGGAATACATGTATTTATTTCCTTAAGAAGAAATTTAAATTATTTCACAAATTTAAAGAGTTTAAGGCTCTTGTGGAAAATAAAAAAGAGAATAAAATTAAGGTGTTCAGGATGGATAATGGTGGGGAATTATACGAGAATGAATTCGAGGAATTATGTAAGAAATGTCACATAGAAATGCAGAAGAATAGTCCATACACACCTTAGCATAATGGATTTACAGAAATGATGAAAATGATGTCAATGGAAAGACAAAGGAGCATGCTAAGTGGTGTCGGTTTGTGATAGTAATTTTGGGCAGAGGTAGTTGAAACTACATGTTACTTGATAAATTGATCACCCTCATCATTGTTAGATGAAATGACTCCGCACAAGTTATGGAATGGTCAGAAACCATTCAATACAGTTGACAGGGAAGATAGTGATGTCATGATGATGTCAGCATGTTGATGTGGCAACACAAGAGGTTTCCATGTGTGACTCAGTTTTGGTGTTTTTCGACACCTAGTTGGACCAGTAAAATTTTTCCATGTGGCATCTGTATGATGACATGTAATAAAAGTGGAAGGTGATTAGATGATGAGTTGGTAGCTGATACAAGCAGGGTCACTGTACAACAGGTTGATCAACCAAATATTTCCACGTGGCATTATTCAATTGGCCAATATTGGCTAAGGGGCATCAAAATGGTTGGATTCGAAGGGAATCAAGCCCTTGATATGCATGGGAATATTCCAACGAACTAAATATATGATCCGACTGTTGTTCCAACTAAACTGTTTATTAAAACAAACGAGAATATTTATATTAAATTTAAATAACTATCCAGGGAATATAGTGGAGCGAGCAAGGTTCGACCCCCGACCTACACTATATTAAACTAGTGCATAGACATTGTACGGGCATGTAATCGTATGTATAAGTATGACATAAATTTTGAGGTGGGAATTTGGACAAGTAAAAGAGTTGTACCATTTTCTCAAAGTGCATGCCAAGGAGGGTCTTTAGGCACTGTGTCCAAATATGGGCAAGTTTATACTCATTTTTCTTCGTTTTCCGAGAGGAGTATGATGGGGATGTCAATTTTGTGCTAAAGTACTATGTATGGAAATTTAAGTACATTTTTGTCTTATATGAGAGCTATAGTCGCATTTAGTGTGTAAGAGGGGGTATTTCGGCACCTATTCAGAGCAAAGTTGAGTTTATACTCATTTTTCTCATAATTTCAAAAGGAATTTAGTGGTGACATTTGTTTCTGGGATTGAGCAACATAATTGAAGGGTATCCTCAAATTGTTAGATGTCAATGTGTCTTTAAAGACTAATTAACATCTATGTATTTTCATATCAATTTGGTATCAGAGCTCTAATCAAGTTGGTATCAGAGCTAGTTTGACAAGTGCTTGCAATTGAATGCTTACGTGGTCAAAACTCAAGCTAGGTGAAGGCACACTTAAAGAATCCTTGTTTCATAGCACAAATCTCTTTGTTGCAAAGGGTCACCATGAGAAAAGTTGTAATCAAATAACGATTCAGAAATATATAAATCGATAGATTCCGAAGGAGAACTCTGAATTGAGAATGCAACTACAATACTTCGAGGATGAGAAGCAACAGATTCAACACTGGTTGGTATGCCATTAGGAATTTCTTAGAGGAATTATTCAATAATTTGAAAGTGAGTTGTAGGATAAATACAAGATGTTGACATAATTCCATAAAGTTGAGCAAGTGGAGAAGGAAAAGGATACAATGCAAAAGAATCCATCTTCTACAAAATTTTACAAATGGTAACCGATGTATGCCATGAAAATGATCCATCATGTTATTTTTCTTCCCATCAAGACGAAAATGCTTCTTTGAATGAATTTAAGGGACATCCTTATGGTATTGTATTTAAGCTACTAACAAAGATGGGATATGATGGAAAGGGTCTTGGCATCAATGGTAAAAGAATGACTAATCCCATACAAGTAGATGGAAGACCTCATTATGATGGATTGGGATATGACAAAGAAGGAGATGGAGAATGCTCAAATATAACCGAAGTAAGGAAAGCTTCAAAAGAAGAGGTTCATATACTTCATAAGTTGTTAGTTCTACTAGAACAAAATTCTAGCCATGGGAAAGATATCAAATGTGAAGCATCTCCAAGAAGAGGTGAGCATTCCAAGGAAGTCATAAATACATTTCCACTTCTGAGACTAGTATAAAGGGAAGTCCTAAAAGGTTTGATAACCATCGCAATGTTTTCCTTAATCATTGAAAGAATGGTCCAGTAACACAAGACTTATGGTCAATGTGTCCATGTGTTTTTTGTGGATTTAATAACCATTGTATGGAAAAATGTTGAAAGAGAAAATCCTTGCAGGAGAAGTCATCCAAGAAGGAGGTAAGAAGAAAAGGTCATTTCCAAAAGCAAAATAGGGAGAATGACACAAAAGGATTGCGGTTGTAGGACATGAACAAGAAATTTTGAAATCATTGTGGTAAGAGTGGTCATTGGATTGAAAAGTGTTGGATAGTTCATCCACAACTTTTTCCAAAACAAAACTAGGAAGATGTGAAAGAAATTATAAGGAGAAAGTAGCAGCCTCAACTGAAATTGATAATATTGCTGAGAAATTCGAGAAGGAATTATTTTTAATGGATTTTCTTAGTAATATAGTGTATGAAGACATTGAAGTAGGGTTTGTGGGCAATGGCTCATCTCACCACATGACAAGAATGAGGTAAATATTCCTTACCTTCTCATAAATAGACTCAAACTGCTATGTAGGATCTCAGACTATTACGAGACATGAAGTAAGAGGAGTAAGATATGTGAGATTCCAGCTCGAGTCAGGAAGATTTCTTGGAATAGAATAGATGTTGTTTTTTCCATAATTGAAAGTGAATTTTCTCTCTGTATCAGTTTTCGAATATGAGGGATATGGAGTTACGTTCAAGAACGCAAAAGTACTCGTATATTGAGAGAAAACTACTCAAGACACAACAGTGGTGCTTGGTGTCAGAAATGAGAGATTATATAGGTTACTTGGGTGACCTATAATTGGGTATAGTGGTTTCTTGGATTCAATGTCAAAGACAGAGTCAAAGGAAGAGTTAGAGGTAGTTTCAAAGACAGGTAGTTGTAAAACTCCTTCCAGTACCGTCAGAAGAAGGATTCCATAAAGAATCCCCTCTATCCTTCCCAAGATAGGTATTTGGGAAGTTCCATTTTTGGAAGCAGCCTAAGATGTAACATTAATGTTATCAATTGTAAATAGAAAAGTTAGCATGCATATGTAATCCTTCTAAATTTTGTTTCCAATGTTGTAATAGAGGGCTTTATTAGCCACTCTTGGATAATTTTGAGAGTGAGAGGGGTCTTGTAGGGATTTCTAATCCTTTTTTGGCAGAGTTGAAGACAACTACTATGATGTTGTCTTATTATCAAATGATGAACTGCATGTGGGTCGAATTTCCTAAGTAATGTCATTCTTTTCCTAAAGTACAAAGGTCATGTAGATCGAGAGTGAGAAGAGCATCGTAGTTATGCAATATCTTCCTAGAGGTGGTAAAGAAATAATATTCTTTGTATGAAGTAAAGAATTAGAATACTTATTAAACGAATGAAATAAGTACAATGTATGCTTTATGCTAAGTAGATCTCAAATATGTTATTTAAATTCCATGTTCATGTAAGATGTATGCCTTGTAAAGAAGCAAGCCAAGGAATACAGATGTTCATAGAAACATGTTTGGGTTTTGATTTCAGGGAAGCGAGTCAAGGAAATGAAAAAGAAGTTCATTCAAAGGCTCCAATCGATACATCAATAAGTAAACGAATAGTGAATCCAAGATGACTCATGGCATTACCAGCACTAGAATGATCAAGTCCAAGATGGAGATCAAATCTATATCTAAAATGAAGATCCAAGATGGAGATCCAATATGGGGATCCAATATGGAAGTTTAATATCGAGATTCAATATGGATGATCAAAATCAAGATCCAAGATGGAGTTCAAAGATGAAGACCCAAGATGAAGTTCCAAGATGGGGATCCAAGATGGAAGTTCAAGAAGGAGATTCAAGAGGGAGTTCTCAGACAGAGATCAGATCCAAGATGGAGTTCTAAGATAATGATCCAAGATGGAGTTCCAACAAGGATATCTAAGATGGAAGTTCAATATGGAGATTCAAGATGGATTTCCAAGACAGGGATTAGATCCAAGATGGAGATTAAATATGGGATTCCAAGATGGAGATCCAAGATAGTGATAACAAGATGGAAGTCCAAGATGGAGATTCGACACGGAGATCGGTTCTAGGACGGAGATCAAATGAAGTGCATTTCAGTAAAGTGGAAGAGTGAGAAAGCTTTATCATCAGTAAGTTTATTAAAAATACATACTTTTGGAGGTCCAAAAGTTCTTCAGTGAGGAGGTTTGATCCAAGAGGATCCAAAACGCTCAAAAAATAATATTATCAAATGCTAATGAAAATGATTTCATTTTGTAGAGTTTGACGAAAGATTTCTAACAACGCATAAATCACCTCAAACAAACATCATATCAAGAAGTTATGATATTCTGAATATTTTGACCAACAGACAAAAAGTCAAACAAGTTAGGGCACGTGGCACACAGATAGGATGTCACATGGCCATTCGTACAACTGGCAGGGAACATGGTGATGCCATCATGCTTATGTAGAAGCACGAGAGGATGCCATGTGTCACTTAGTTTTGGTGTTTTCAGCACCCAATTGGAGAAGTAAAAAGTTTCCATGTGGCATCCGTATGGTGACATGGCAGGGGACTCAATTTTGAGTTGGTAGTTGACACAGGTAGGGTGATTGTAAAATAGGTGGACCAACCAGAGAGTGCCATGAGACACTCTTCTATTGGCCAAGGGGCATCAAAATGGTTGGATTTGAAGGGAATCAAACCACCAACCTCCAAGAAATATTCCAACGACCGAGCTATATGCTTCGACCATTGCACCAACCATATTGTTCATTAAAACAAACATGAATATTTAAATTGAACTTGAACTTGAAATAATTGTCCCAGGAATATAGTGGAGCCGGTAGGGTTCGCCCCCCGACCTCCATTATAATAAAGCAACACATATCCATTGTATGGGCATGAAATTACACACGGAAGTCTGGCACAAATCATGAGGCGAGATTTTGGACAAGTACAGTGGTTGCACCATTGTCTCGAAGTGTGTGCCAAGGAGGGTCTTTGGGAACTATGTCCAAATATGGACAAGTTTATACTCAGTTTTCTTAGTTTTCCCAGAGGAGTATGATGGTGATGTCGGTTCAGTGCTAAAGTACAGTGTACAGAAATTTATGTACACTTTTTCCTTGTATGAGAGTCGTAGTCTCGTTTAGTGTGCAAAAGAGGGTCTTTGGGCACATGCTTAGAACATTGTCGAGTTTACACTCATTTTTCTCATAATTTTGAGAGGAGTTCAATATTGACCTCTGTTTCTAGGATTGAGTAGCAAAATTGAAGGGTATCTTCAAATTATTAAATGTTGATGTGTGTTTAAAGAGTAATTAACATCTAAAGATTTTCGGATTAGGGAAACCACACAATCCACTTTAATGAGCACCAAGGACATATTTAAATATGCAAGGCCAATCCTGAAGCTCACAAGAATGCACATTTCAGTTTGGATCTTGTGGTCATGAAGCATGTCCTTGCATATCCAAATTGTACCTCAAAAGCAGGACTTGGAAACCCAACGCGGCAAGTAAAACCACAATAATGCAGAAAGATTTGTTCAAGAAAGAGCCACAATAATGCAGAAAGATTTGTTCAACAAAGAGTGTGCGTTGTCTACTCTTTCTCCTTAAACCCAATAACGCACCAACATTTATGAACTTCCATTGCCTCGGCCCAATAACCCACCCGCATTTATGAATAGTCGTTGCCTAGACACACCCGCATTTATGAACCAACACCTCGACAATAAGAAATCCATTTTATAGGGAATATGATCATCCAAAAATGTTTTCAAAAAATTAAAAGAAATAAAAAAACTCCATTTGGAATGTCAAACCTTAACAAACCCTCACAAATTGTTAGTCAACTACTAGATTAATACGAAGTCAACAGCCTATGGATCACTATAGTCTGTCCGACTATAGTGAATTTATGCAAGAACAAGAGAAGTACACTCACACTAACTTCATTTTAATACCTATCTAATTCCACTCCTCCAAACATTAATTATCCATGTAAGTTGGGCTGCCAAATCTTAATATCTGATCAAAGATCTCATTTTAATTCATAACGCTAGCCATCGTGCATCAACATTCCGATAGACGATATATGTGCTCCGTCCAGATTTAAAAATCCAAAATATTAATAACGAGATATATATATTAAGATTGAATTTACACAAGCACAAAAGTTACGGTGTGGACTTTAACATTCCATATTGTTTTCTCCCTGACAAATAGATTGTGGTCGTTCATCTTCATCCACCGTGGAGACCTCTCCAGACACACCGGTTGAATAAATGACCATAAGTTAAGTTCTATGTAGTATAAACGTTTGACTTTTGGGTGTTTTACAGGTATATTTTTGGATCAATTTTGTCCAAAATCCAACAATTTTTTTTTGTTGGAAGTTCATATTTTATTATTGATTAAATGTATATAATTAGAATATTTTAAGGGTTTTTCAAGATGTTGAATATATTTATATATTCAAAAATATAAAATTTCAGGAGATTTGTTTTATGCATTTATATATAAATGTATATAATGATTTCACCAAAATTTGTTTTAGGAAATTCCTGTGAAAAAATTCAAAAAATTGAATGTTTAAATAACTCCATTAAATTTAGTTATAAACTCATTCAAAACCTGGACTAAGTGTTGGTGACCAGTGAAACATCATCTACCTGTTAACCAATCACAGAATAGATAAATTACGTAAAATAAGGATTTAATGCAACTGAATATGTACTTGATAGGTAGCGAATTTAGGTTTTTTTAATTATATATTTTAATTCTTTTTTAATATCACATCTAGGAACAGATTTTATCAAATGAAGCTCTGGCCAATCACCACAAATTTCAAAAAACAATTTAATTAAAAAAATTAATTATATAAAAAAAATACAAAAACTTTGGGAATTGTTTTTAATTACAATGGGGTCAAATCTTGTTTTAACTCTAACCGATCTCAATAGTCCGTACTATGGCAGGGACTAATAATATAATTTTGTTTGTTTTTTGAAAATACTTATATCAAATTAAAATATGAACATTTCACCTAGTTTTAAATATCAAATACAAGTGGTTTTAAAGATTTAAGGAAGTCACTGTTTTCAGATTTTTGTGGTGAATAGATTTTGTTTTCAGATTTAAGAAAGAAAGTGTTTGTAAATATATGAGTTTTCATTTTATTTTAAAATTGGATTTACATTTAAGAAAATTATAAGTAAATTAGCACATCAACATAATTGTGGTTGATGAACTTTTATAAATTTATTTCATTTATAAATCTTAATTAGAGTTTATGTTAAAATTAGAGCTTGTAAATTAAATATGTCTATTGAAATTGATCAACCATAATTATGTGATTGTATTGTAACTTTGTTAGTTAATCATTATTGGAATTGATCAACCATAATTATGTAGTTGTGTTGTGACTATGCTAGTTAACCATTATACCATTATAAACCAAATCTTAGATCCTGTACTTACACTTTCATGTTGGAGTAAAGACTTTGTTAACCTCAATCTTATATCAATATTTGGCTTCCTGTGCTATGGTATTAAAAACCATTAATATATTAAAAAGACCGTATTAAGTAATGTAATAAATAAGGTAATAAAGTATTTAATATTTTAAAACATTTTTACTAGCCACTTTTAATAATGTTTACTTTATTACTTTCCTATGTTTCATCAAATCTATTGAATTGCATATTCTGTTAAAAGTAAATTCAACAATTTATTTAATTTCCATATTTTGRTAAAAGTGAATTCAACAATTTATTGAATTTGCATATTTTGATAAAAGTGCATTCAAGAATCTATTTGCAATTTTATATTAAATTTGTATTATTTGATTTAAATACAGCAATATAAGGTATTTATATTTCCGAATTTGCATATTTTGATAAAAGTGCATTCAAGAATCTATTTGCAATTTTATATTAAATTTGTATTATTTGATTTAAATACAGCAATATAAGGTATTTATATTTCCGAAGCTTAAGGCTTAAGTTTGCCATCCATCCAGTAACAGGATGTACATACATCCCTTAAGCCAAGATAAAAACATTCTTTGAAAAAATCCATGACAAAATCATGAGTAAACTGTAATTTAAGAAGCATGACGGAATGAAAGAAAGTATAGGAAGGGGAATACTAAAAAAAGCCCTCTCATTCCGAAGACGGGATAAGAGGCAATTTTTTTTGTATGGGAAGGAAAAAGTGAATCCATCCACTCATACAACAAGATCTATTTCTTTTTTCTTAGAATAACGGGCTACCGAAATGGAAGGCAATGGCTACACTGTTTTGGCTAAAACCTGACAACCTTAACTCTAAAGTCAAATAAAGTCAAAACAGTGAAAGAAAACCGC
>JASDQU010371956.1:0-20218 GCA_032191745.1 Picea mariana | reverse complement strand
GAATGTGTTTCCCATTGCAATATCCGGTTCAAGTGCGTTGGAAGTTCAAATCGACAAAACAAGTGTATATTCGATGTGGTGGAATTGATTATTGGAATGAGATAGAAAAATATGCATGATCGCCAACAAGCATTCAACCAACATGGTCTTTGAAGTGGGTGTTCTCAACAATATTAATCTGGAGAGTCGAGAGGTACAGTTATTAGTTTAAATACATCAAATATATTGCAGTCATACTGGTGGCATTATAAAAAAGTTTTAATATAATAAAGTATATATTAGTAAGTAGGTGTCGTTGCAATGATTTGACAATTCAACATGTAACATTCTCTCAGTTGACATGGGACATCCTAGGTAGCAATGGGATGCAACCTCAACTACCACATGATGGACAAGAATAGTACACCTTGGCAAAAGGCAACCAGGACAAGCCCAACAAAATCTAGAAGCAGGAATCTTAGTCTCAATCTCAACAAAGTAGGTTGATCTCTATGAAAAATCTATCTTGTTTTCCATCCTTGTCATTTTTTTTTGCATTGACTATGAAATGACAACTCCTACGACTTAATATAATAAGTACACCTACAATCACTTATGCATATGGATTTGTTTCTTATGCTACTTCTGCATTGCCTTCCTACGCTATTGCTCCAGGAATTCTTTCTTCCAACAAGTCTTAAGATTTTTTCAAGAAGGTTGTTCAAGAATCCAAGGAGGTTTATCAATTTTAGCAGAAGGGAACCATGATTGTATTTTTCTATGCAAGATCTTCATCAACTAAAAGCATCACCAATGTCATAGTAAGAGCTTCTATTTTCGATGTCCATAACAACTTCAAGGTTTGGCTAACCATTTTTTCCATTCTTATAACCTTGCAGGAATTTCCAAGAATGACACTAGTGAAATTTTGCATTAGGACATGGTAATATTCATAATAGAAACTAATTAACTTTAGTTTCTTGTTATAAATGGTTTGTATGCAAAATTAATAGTGCTTTTACTGATTTAGTTCATAACGATTTATAAGCAAGAAGTAGATAATATTGCATGTGGGAGAATAGATAAATGAAAACATTGTAGATATGATGGACGCTAAGACTGAAATTGTTGTGGACATTACAGATTATGTTTGTAGGTGAGAAGATTATACCTGTGAAGGTGATGGCCATCGCCATAAATTGGAATGCTCACACAAAGAGGAGGCTACCAGGATTCCACCCATACATTCTTTTCCTATATATTTACAGATGTAGGTTGTGTTCACCACGCAAGTTGTGCATATTCGCTTCACATTGGAACGACTCTCTCTCAATGATTTTTTCGTCTTGAATCAATCATAATAAACAAGTTGCAAATGTGCATCAACAAGAATATTAAACCCAATTACTTGTATAATACTGAAATTTTGATACAGTTTTAAATTTCCTAAATTAGATCATCAATAAGGAGAGAAAACATGAATTTAGTTAGATTTAGTTTGACAAATGCTTAAAAAACTTTGTGCCAAACGATTGAAAATTCATCTGAAAAATTATTCTAGTTTATCAATAGTAATGGGAAAAATGTTAATAATTTAGATGAGTTATGTGAATAGTGAAATGATACCTTTGGAGAAGAAATCCTGATTAAAAAAGAAAGCAGGAGTGTTGACCAACTTCAATCCTAAATGCAATGGAGGATATACTGATGAACACTTGTCCAATATGTAGACTATTAGTTTATCCAAAAATAAATATTTGTAAGCCATTTACATAAAACTAAAATACTTGTGAAATGTAGTTATAATAATTTGCAAAACAATTACTAGGGAAAACTTGTCTTCATCATTGGATTACAATTCAACGTCGACCTACTATGAATCCTTTTTATTGGGTGGTGGTAGCAATAGGAAAATGAACATGACAAAATTGTGCATGCAGGTTGCAAGGCTAAAGGGAGGATGATGCATCAACTGCAGGATGATGTAGGCATCAACTGCAGTCACATGTAACCTATCACTCTGCCCACTCTAGTAACCTGTCTATTTGCAGAGTCTCTACACAACCAATATTAATTTATGGTAATTTGTTTTTTAAATTAATTTTGAATTCTAGCAAAAAAAATTTTTTTTTAGCTTACACCAAGGTATTTAAGTTAAATCACAATGACCTTAACCAATAAAAAATTGAATAACTAAAATTATAAAATCACACAAATAATTTTTTTTATATAAAAAATTGAAAATCATATACATATTTACACAAACTTTGGATATCTTTTCAAAAAGAGGTAAATTAATTCAAATTCCGAGCTTGTTGAGTTCTAATTGAAAACTATAGTCCCTTCTTTAGAAGGGACTAACAAGAGATTACAACATTGGTCATTTTTTTGCAATAAAGTTACCTAAATGAATGAGTTGGTGTACACGATAAAATAAATTGTGGAATCATCATTTCTGATGCTCGTATGTTTAAAATAAAATTGGTGAATAATATTTATGAAAGTGTGTGTGGTAAAGTAATTAAAACATCAATTTAAAGGATCATTCGAATGTAATGGAGTATCCAGTAAAGTATTTAGTTAAAGCTAGCCTCAACGGTTAGTTGAATTGGTCTTGATGTTAGACTTGAGTACTCTTCCCTGAAGTTGGGGAGGTAATGAGTTCCACTTTCATGCTCCTTGGGGATATGGTTTACCCCGCTTACCATCCATGGATCATGGGGAAGTACTTAGTGGATTTTTCATGAATCTTTCTTTGGGAAAAAAATAATCTAGTTAATGTTTTAATTTTACATCTAGATAATATACAAGTTTTCATTCATAAAATTAAGTTATAGTTAAAAACAATGATTGAAAACACTTATCAAAATTTCAAATTTGTATAAATCTCATTCATAAAATTAAGTTATAGTTTAAAAAAATGATTGGAAGCACTTATCAAAATTTCAAATTTGTGTAAACAAAATTACTGAATGGAAAATTCATGAGTATAGATATTTTATATAGAAATATTATATAAAGTTGACAAACATACATTGATCATATCAAATAGATTTGTAAAATTAATATAAAGGGAAACAAAAAAAATGGAGTAGCAATCACTATCTTCTCATTCACAAAATAGAAAAGTTAATCCTCAAATAGACTAAAATGGCTTCCCACAATCCTTAGGAACACTCTCATTATGAGGAAAAGATATTGTAGCGAAGGTTATAGAGGACATTTTTAGTGTTACAAAATTGGCAAAAATTGTCAAAAAACCCTCTAGTAAAACATGTGTTTTTTGTAGCGGATGTTTTTACGAAGATTATAATGAAACTTTATTATAACTAAAAAAATTTGGGTGGCTGGAGGTTTTAGTGGATGGCTTTCTAGGCGGTGCACTTCATGGTGTACATGCACCAGTGCATTCTCAAACTTAAAGCATCAGTGTTTACATTTCACCAAAAGCACCCGGGCATTCTAAAACATATTGGGGCATCTGTGTTCTTCTAAATAATAATGCATCAATGATTTAATAATAACAATGCACCGATCGAATATATGATACCATGCACCGATGCATTACCAGAAAAACCCAACTGATGCAATAAATTTAGAATGCACCGATGTGGAAGTCTAATACAAAAGCAACAGTTAGTTGTTTTAATTAAGCGCATCGGAAGACCAATTATTATTATTATTATTGTTGTTGTTAAGATAGTATTATGATCAATGTTGGATCATTGTATTACAACATCGGTGCACATTTTATTACATCATCGGTGCTTTTTAGCATTAAATGCACTAGTGTTCATTTTCTCTTTTTAGAAATATTGACCTATGACACTACAATTATTGTTATTTTTTAATTCCAGCGTTCATAAAACAAATTGGCATATATCTTATAATAGTATTCATGTAAATTAAATTGTGTATAGGGCATTTGGATATGATGTTTGGATTAATTTGTTATATAATTAGATTATGCATCTCTTCATTATAATATTTAATCATCCATATATTTAATCAACAAAGTAACATTTCACAACAACATTGGACAACACAATAGAGTAAAATAAAATGTATTTTATTATATATCAATAAACGGCTCTTTGTCATATGAAATAGGACACTTATTGGTAACCCCTTGTCTTTCAATTGGGACACTATGTCCATTAGATTAAAGAAAATGTCTGATTTTCACATACAATTATTTCAAAAAATTCAACAACTTGCATTGATATCCAAATATATTGATCATCATTCTTCGTTGGAACTGTTGTCATTGCTCGAGCTACTTCCATAACTTGGGTTATTTGGCAGAATGTTTTGTTGATTGCCTCGATTGTTTTCCTCTTCTTCAAGTTCCATCTACAAAAATAAAAATAAAGTGTAATGAGTGTATCTACATTGGTGAGAATAATGAATGTTGAAATAAATAATATACATGATTGTAAATTGAAAAACGATATACCATACAAAGAATTTAGTCCTAAATGATACACATTCTTTCAAAACCAAATCTCATGCCTCTTGTCAACAACTCTTATGTTGGAACATTTCCATACTTTGTTTCCTGCAAGTTTTATACACCATAATAAATCATAGATTTAATATAAATGATTCTTTTTTGTTCAATTAATTATAAAATGAGAGAAGTAAAACAACATAGAGACTTACAATTTCCACAATCAATTTTTGATATACCAACTTATACTGACAACTCATACTTAACCCAATGTCAATCAATTCTTCCAGTGACTCTTCTTTGTATGTTAGCACATGTTTGAAGGCATTCAAGGATTCCTATTGTAAAACAACTTAAAATATACAAAAGTGAAATCTTAAGTTGTTATAAGGAAATAAAAATTACTCACAAATTTTGTTATCAACCATTTTCTTCCTTGTCGTCCCATTTTATGTGCTGAATGGGTTCCATTTTGTTGTCTTTTCTGTAAGAAAATACTTGAAAATTAATATTTAATGTTAAATTATTTGTTTATATGTATCCGATAGAAAATTTCAATGATTTCATACATTTGAAGCACATTGTTGTTAATATGGCTCCTCCCATGATGCAATTATGTCCATTTCTTTGACCATCTTCTTGTACACATTTTTGGACATTCATACTAGCACATTTTAGATATCATCTCGTTGATCCTTTGGGGTTTTCATAATATTCCTAAAGAAATAACATGACAATAAACTATTTTATATTCATATATGAAAACTAAATATAACAAATTTGTTATTAATAAACGAATTCTTTGTAGTAATATATACATATTCTAGAAAAACATTTTTACGAATATTACTTTTTGAATGATTAATTTTTTTTCGTTATATGTTTTTTCTATTGCAAGTTTGACAGGTCTCATTGACCATTGCTTTAGAAACACTTCCTATAGTTTAGATATAACCTCGTTCTTGGAATCGTTGGATTGATTTTTGTATTATAAGTGGAAAGTATGTCTATACGTGTTCATTCCACTATATCCCTCATAGTTTTGTAAAAGTTCCCCCCCCTTTCAGTAACCTCCAACACCACTCCATATGAGTTATGGACCAATTCATCATCATTTACATCTTCTATAAATTTATTTTCTTAGGATGACATTTTGTTCCTTCGTTCTTGGTCCGTATAGAAAATTAAATATATGTAAATGAATAGACTGTTTAAAACATGTTATATAATATTATTAAGTATATTATTATTGAAAATTCAAAAAAGAACTCATATTGAATAATATTTTTTCATTCACCCGATTCATCCTTTTGCAATTTTTCCATCAAGATTTTACGATCTTCTGCACTTAGATCACAAAGTATCTTATGGAGTTTCCTATTTTTTTCGATATACATGACACACACTAACTAATACATATTAGTTAAACTTACATATAGTTCAAACATATTAATTTTGTATAGAATTCACAAATAACTTGTCTTTTTTGTTTTTTTGGATGTGTTATCATTATGTCGATCATAAGTTTTGTTACTTGAACTATTCTCACGCATTGTTTTATCAATATACAACATGTATCATTCAATACAAAAGATATTAATTATATTTTATAAATAAATCACATAACTTTCAAATAATAAAAAAATTGGTTTCTGGTGTGCTTTAATAATATGAAAGCATCGGTGCCTTCGATACAAGAAATGCACCGACAAGAAAAAACAAATTAAAAAAAATACTTTAAATTACAATGGTGTGATATGTATCGATAAAAGCACTGCGACTAGAGTAAAAACGAAAAAAAAAATTACCATGAACGAAAAAAATTGCACACCAATGAACGTATTTTTTTTTTAATTATGTTACACCATTTCCAGTGTTCTTTATTGGTAAGCACACTAGTGTGTTATAGTCCAATCGGTGCACCGATAACCATAAATCATTTAAAAAAAATTGTGACAGGGCTGAGAGAGCTTGGATCCAGTGCAATAAGTGGTCCCCTTGCATCACATGCCAATCTCCTTATATATAGAAATTCAAACCCATTAAATCTAAAATGCCTAAAATGAAAATATCTAATTGTAAAGTGATAGAGGGGGTTAAACCCTAAGGTGAAATTTTGCAGTCACATAAGCAAGAACAAACAACGGTTTAAGGCAAGTATGGAATTTTTTAATTTTTTTTATGAATTTGAATTAAATCTAAATAGGGATATAAATTGTAAAAAAAAATATTATTAAAATCAACAATAAAATTTAAAGTTTTTATTATGGAGAGTTTTGAGTGAATCAGAAAACCCTTCAAATTTTGATCTTTTGAACAATTTTTTCCTCCAAAAGGGTTTTGAGTTAATCATCATACCCTTCAAATTATGATCTTCTGAATAATTCTCATGTTCGAAATTATTATGGTGCTCCACGATGCTCCTCAGTATGTCATTCTTGCAAATCACTCCCCTGCAAATTTTGGAAAAATAATGAAATAGTGAATATATTAATACTAATTAAAGGACTTTATGAAAACAATTTTGAGTGAATCAACATACCCTTCAAATTTTTATCTTCTGAATAATTTTGTTGTTCCAAAGTATTTTGTTTCTCCACAGTGCTCCCCATATATCTCTCTTGCAAATCTCTCCCTTATAAATTTTGGAAATATAATGAAATAGTGAATAGATTCTTACTATTTAAAGGAATTTATAAAATTAGATTTTCGAAAAATAAATTCCTGCTCATTTTTCAATTGTAAAAAGACAATGTCATGTTTATTTTTTTAGTTTTTCGAAACACCGGTACATTTATTAATATAACACACTTGTACAATTGTTTATACAAAGCACCGATGCACTAAATGTTTTTGTAGCACCGATATCATATAATTATTTTTTATTTATTTGAAATCTTGAGAACCGGTGTAGTTAGTAATTAAACGCCCCTCTGATTTATATTGTTATAGATGCAGTGATGTGTTTTGTTTAAATAAGCATACCATTATGCTTTAAAAGTTATCTGAATTTTTGTTTGCACATTAAATAGTATATTCATCTTAAATTGTCTTTTAGGATAAATCCACATAACTTGCAGTACTTCATAGTATACATTTTCCGCTTAAAGTCACTTTATTCTTAAAAAATTATTGTTGATTTTACTCAAATGCATGGACAAAATATTATAATATCAAATGGACAATTCTTCAAATTCCATCCCATTCCATATTGCTCAATGTCCATCGTGGAGTTCTCCCTTTCCATCTCCAGTAAGTTTATATTTTATTTATATTTCGATTATATAATTGAATTTGTTTATTTTATCCATGTTATACTGAATAAAAATGTATCCAAATTTTTAGGATCCTGATTTAAAATCGAGTTTAGATGCAAAAAATATTCCACCAGTACAAAAATGTGGGAAACTCTTATACGGAGAAATATACTACAAGTAGTTGGTAAATGAAAATGGACAACCTCTTTACCCTACTAGTTATAAAATTCCATCTTCTAGGCGCAATCCAGGTCAACAATGGTAATAATTGTTTGTGTAATTTGAACAAAACAACTCCATTTTGCTTACTAATATCGTTGATGTAGTAATGTTCAATATCTTTGAAATTAGGATACTGATGATGAGAGACCTACCTATCATCTTCCGTTGTACCCCACTACAATGTAAAATTAACAGAAGGATGAAATAAGAGCACAACTCATAGAGGAATCATACCAAGAATGGTTGAATCAACCACCTATTCAATTCCCACTACGTCCAAATTCACTAATTAGAAATGACTACAACAATAATAGTTCTTCACTAGTTGAAAATGACGTCAATGAAATAGAGGTTGGTATGGATAATTATTTATGGGATATGACTTCCATGGATACAATGTTGTTAGATTCATTCCAAAATGATGAGCTAGGGGATGATGCTCATATCACTGATACCTTTTTCGAAAGCCCAAAATCTCCTTCCACCACCCCTCTCTTTGGACTTAGTCGGTCAAAGTCTACCTAGTTGGGGACAACAATGTTACTGTACAAATTGGAAGTAAACTTTGGCATGTCAAACACATGTTTCTCATAAATATTGAGGTAACTCACCATCAATTCCCTTATATTTTGGGAAATCTTGTCACACAATCAATATTAAAAACAATCGATTTTATGAATGTTAAATGACATTGTACATTTCTATTTCCCACTAACTGTAGGTTATTCAAAGATAAGCTTCTTCCTAGTGATAATGACTTGCCCAATAGTTGCGAAGAGGTAAAGAAGATGTTGAAAATGTTGGGTGTTGAGTAAATATCATATCATGCATGGTAGAATGATTGTATTCTATATAGAGGAGAATATGCAAACAAAGATATATGTCTGAAATGTCGGCATGATAGGTACCATAAATCAAATAAAAATGGTAAATCACATGGTCCTCCTCATTAGATATTGAGACACATGGCTATAATCCCAAGGATTGAAAGGCTCCTTCGTTGCAAAGAATTATCTATGTTGTAGGGATCGCATGCCTCACACAGAAGTGAGTCAGGAGTTATGTGAATCCCAACAAATTCAATATCCATGAAGCATATAGAGGATACATGGATCAAAAAATTCAAGGATGAAGTACTAATTCTACGACTCAACATAGCCATGGATGGCGTCAACCCATATTCCCTAAAAAACACCAACTATTTTTTTCGTCCTGGAGTCGTGGTCAATAACAATATTACCCCATGGTTTTCCATGAAGAATGAACATTTTATGTTGACTCTTATAGTCCCTGGTAGAAGAAAAGTGAATAATATGGATGTCTACCTACAACCATTGGTATCTAAATTAAATGAATTATGGGAAGGGATACATGTATATGGTGCATAAATACCCATCACAACAAAGAGGAATTTTTCATTGTGTGAAATATGTACTTACACCACACATGATTATCCAGGATTAGGAGTTTTCTCTAGTAAATTACATATTTATTCATAGTTTTTATACGTAACAATATTTTTTGGCATATGTAATTCATTGTGGTGGTTCTAATGTTAAATTCTAATGTTCTCTATATACATTAATAATTTTACAGGTCTTGTAACAAAATGGTATCATGTATTTAAATTTTGTGGACCTTCTCTGAAGGATAGGTGGTCCAACCACCTACAAAAACCAATGTATGATTGTTCCAAGGTATTCCGCCTAGAACAAAACCCTTACAAAAGAGCAACATATGATTTCAATGGTAAACCAGAGAGAACCCAAAGGTCTACAATAATGACACTAGCAAACAAACTTAGAGCATATGAGAGAGAGACAGAGAAGGATATTATAGAAATATTCGATTCAAATGAGCCAATTATGGTCGATGAGCTACAATTCTTCAACACCCATGTTGAGAAATTTCCCATTGGGATGTTCAAAGGAAATCTGTCTTTTATGTGCTCCCATATTGGGAGCATCTTAATATTTCCCACTTACTAGATCCCATGCATATATTTAAAAACATTTCATCATCTTTATGGAGGCACATATCATCAAAAGAAAGTGACGCATTGGCTATTAGGAGAGATCTTATTTCTTCAAAAACTAAAAACAAACATTGGACTAGACAAGAAAGTAGAGGAGAGGTTGGTCCCTCTTGGTCTTTCAAAGAAGGTGATGTCCCATTTATTTTGAAGAAATATGATCTTTCTTTGGAAAATGAAGTTATATTGGCTGTGAAGGTGCCTTCTTTATATGGGTCTTCACTATGAAGTAGCTTCACTTTGGAAGACAATGTGTCAGGGTTTAAATCACATGACCATTTGAACCTTCTAAGTGCATATGTCAGAAACATGATTTTATTATTTGTCTTAATATTTATTCCATGGGATAAAACATAATTAATTTTTTTTGTGTTTACTTTGTAGTGTCATTATCCTCTGCTCGTGCATGGGTGTGTGAACCATGACTTCCCCCAAGACCTACGATGTTCCATATCTAAAGCATCTGCATTTGTACGTTGGTTCACATCAAAGGAGATTCATACGGCTAGTTGTTAATCCCTAAATAATGACACATTACCCATTAATTGGGGCATATTACATTAGTAATGTTATTTTATTTATGTCGGTTTGGGTCCATTAGTTGTAATTGTACCTCCAAGTCTCCTATATATACCAAGGAGACATTTTCATTTGGAATCATCTTGTATTTGGACATTTATGTGGTGTATAAGGAGGTAGCCTCCTCGAAGAGGCTTATTATTTGAATTTCTCTCTTATTCGAGAGAACAAAAATGCCATCATGCTAATTGAGGAAGTTAATCAGGGTGATGACAATGGAGAGTCATATGTACATATTTTATGTCATCATTTATATTGTTGTTGCATCTTTTTGTTATCATTATTTCGCTAATTACATTGTTTTTTATTCATCTTGTGACAAAGGAAATGAAAAGTTAATTATAAAAAATCTTTGAACAATTTTATTTGGTTAATAGTCAGTTTGATGCATAATATGTTTGTCTTTCAAACTAATTGTGATTGCATGGAATGATTGATTGAAATAGAATTTTATATTTTTCTTTGAATACATTTATATGTCATTGCATTTTGATATAAAATTTTAAGAATTATTTTCATGATAAAGTCACAACAACATGTTTTTATAAAAAAATCTCCAAACATTTTATAGTTGACATTTTATATAATTGGTAAGATTCACAAAGGTTTTTACACTTAAAACTAAGTATTTCCAATCGTGAAATCCTGAAAAATGTCAAACTAGTTAAACTTCTAATGGGATATGAAATTCTACTTTCTCCATATAAAGTTTTATGATGTTGAAACCACTCTCAAACATCTTGGAACAATTAATTCCAATGCTAACATTCAACTAAAATGGTAGAAAAGTCTTTTCCTTGTAGGAGAAATATGTCAAGTTTGAAGTTTTTAAGAATTTATTTTTACAAGTAATTGCCAAATACAAATCCGAGAAATTGTTTTTTTTCAAAAAGGCCTTAAGATGTTACAAGATTGACCCCTTACCAACATGTTTTTGAAGCATTGAGACTTAAAAAAGAGATTTCCAAAACATTGTTTCATTGTCACAATGGTGTTAGAATTCTGATGTTTATAGAAGGTGTCATTTATCCATTTATTAACAATCCTCCTACCCTTGGATAGACTCAAGAACTTGTATAAAGAACTTTTGTTAGTGATATGGCTTTGATCCTTCAATATCTTAGGGAAATTTTAAGTTTTTCATTGCATATCCCTGCTTGAGAATTTGAGTTATGAATATTTTAAACCATGCATGAGTTATTTAATAGTTATATTTAATTATATATATATATATATGCAACGACATATAATTTTATAGTTAGAAAGATGTTTAAATATTGTATGGTAATATTTTAATTTACATATAGTTTCTTATTTATCCTAATAATCTATGTTGATATTATAAGTAATAATATGGTTGATATGCATGTTTAATAGTATAACCTTTTTGATGATATGTTAACATGTTGATTCAAAAACTGGGTTTATGTTCATGTATTTTGTGATATTCAACATCAACATATAAATTAAATACATCAACAAGAAAAAAACAAGTCAAATAACTGCTATAACATATCTAGTCCAATCGATGTGATAATCATATCTATAACAATATTGGAGGCCTGGTATGTAGTAGAAGATGATGGATGGGAAAGAGAAAGTGGAGTATCATGTGGTGGAGGAACAGGTGTTTACTGCTCATTTGGGTGAAGTGAAGGAGGAGGAGGAGGGTGTGGAGAAGGATCATGGACACCCTCATCAGTCGATGGGGTACTAGATGAACGAGTATTGAAGGAATAGTTTGTATCATCGAAAACCCTCCTCTCTCATAGTAACCTACTAGCTCCGACAATATGTTTCATAAGAGGCATCATATCGCGCGTCATCTCTCTCCAAATATCCAAGAGCATAGGATCTTCCTTGATGTATCACATTAGCACATGGAAAAATCTCACCTCAACCAAAAGTGCAAATATTTGATTGCCCAACTCCAACCTGAATCTAGTATCCTGCCTATGGTGCATGCCATTGGGTATCTACACCTGAGGACCCTGACCCAACGCGACCTCAAGCATCTCATCATCTGCATATGGTGGGGGAGGAGGCACATCCCCAAGGAATATGCCAATATATAAAAAATATATAGTACACAACAATAATTAGAAATTTTCATTAAACAATTTAATAAAACAAGACAAAGAAGGTTTAGAATTAATTTATTCTAATTAAGTAAGACAATAAAATGAAACCAGATTAATTTAAAAAAAAAACACTAATATTACCTCTAGAACAGGGTAGCTCATCTGGTGTGAAGAGGATGCTCAAATATCCTCACCAATATAACCACATGTAAGGACACAACACCATCACAAACATGTGATCGACTTCAATGGCTAGTAGCCCTAGTGCATTAATGGAAATGTTGGCTGAAAAATCTGGTTGGACCCTCTTGGGCATCATCTTGCTCCACATATGCATCTACACCTCATTCATAGACCTATAAGGATGACGGGAAAATGTAGGCCTTGTTTCCAGAAACCTCTCCAAAAATAAACAAAAAAAATCTAAAGAAAAAGGGAGGTTCTCCCTCCCATGTATCATAGCACAACATGTATCTAGAGCTATACCAAATTGCTGCAAAAAAATGGTTGACCATCTAATACAGCACAACCTCTTTACCAAAGAATCAACATAATACAAATGAGTGTAACTAATGAGCTTCCCATCACTGGTGAAGTATGCAATGGTCGTCACTAACAGTGAGAGGCAACTAACCTCCTCTTCACTGAAAGAAGTGATCCTTAGCTTTCCACCAGGCACCTAAAAATTAGTTGGAGAAAGTATAGCAACTACAATATATCTCTGAGAGTACATGAGTTGACTCTCTGCTGCAACACC
The DNA here is from genome assembly GCA_032191745.1 of Picea mariana. Classification (NCBI taxonomy): domain Eukaryota; kingdom Viridiplantae; phylum Streptophyta; class Pinopsida; order Pinales; family Pinaceae; genus Picea; species Picea mariana. The sequence goes on along the minus strand of JASDQU010371956.1, from coordinate 6,861 downwards.
GACTAAGACATCGAGGAACTAGGGAAAATTCTCCCCTCTCCTGGATAGCCCAGTGATAAAATACGTATCCTCCTAAATGGGTTTGAACCAATGATTAGGAATGACATGGAAATCATGTCGATGGACATCCCCTCGACGAATCATCTGCACCAAGAACTTGGATTTCCCCTTCAGGGATGTAGCCTCCTCCTAGTACTTAAGGATGCTTGCATTCCTAAAGAGGACTTGGGTCGCAACAATAATAGGGTGAGGGTACAAATCCTTCTCCCTCTCCCTCGCCTCTCAATCCCATACAAAATTGTACAATTCAACCCTTTGCTCTTGCTCCTGTTGCTTCTCTCTTCGATGGAATATTTGCATGATTAACATATAAAATAAATCAACCTCATACATAAAACATAAAAAAAATAATTAAATGAAAATTTATTTTTAAATACAAAAAAATAAATTTCTTAAAAAGATATGTAAATTTCATCATCAGTGCACCCAAAAAATAGTCAAGCACCACCCGCGTTGCGTATATTACTTGTGAGCATTGTCTATGGTGCGCACATGTAACATAACACACCATATACAATTTGTTATATTATTTTATGTGGTGCATTGTATAACATACCGCACAAGTGCATCAAGGTTAATCGAGAGGCTACCTAAAATAATAAAAACTTAAAAGCCTAAAGCATTGTATAACCATTTAAAAAAAAAATAGTTACTATGGTGCATAGCCTTTCCAAACATGCATCGATGTGTTACAATAAAGAAGACGCACTACACCAATAATTTTTAAAAAATTGATAATTACTGTAATTTGGCATTTAGGATCTATTTTTTTATGGTGGTGCATTAGGTAATCATTAATGCACCGGTGCATAAGTTTACCAACGCATCGCATAAAATAATATATCTTATTTATGTAGTGCATCATTTAACGTAACGCCCCAATGAGTTAACTTATTTCGATGCACCGTGAAAAATCAATTATATTATTTTAGGCGATGCATTGGTAAAATTACACACAAGTGCGTTCAAATTTACCCAATGCACTAGTGTGTAGAGTTTACAAATGCACCGTCGAAAAAAATTAGGCATGGTGTTTCAGTGCACCCTTTAAATTTTCAGGGTCCACCATCTAGGAGTGGAAAAGGTGGAAGGAATCCCGCCTCCCATGATAAAGCTAGGGCTCATTATGCCACTTTAATGGGATTCATATGTGGAAATCGAAATTGATGGGATGGGCATGGGAATGCTAGGTAGGCTAGTTGATGGAAAAGAGGACATGGTCGATATCCTCCAAATAGAGGGACATGTAGAAATGAGCATAGATGGTGTAGGTCTAATGGAACTCAAATATGGTAAAGTGGATGTCACTTAGATGCCCCCAGTTCCACTCATCGATGGGAATGATCATCCAGCCACACTATATGAAAAATTTGGGCCTAACATGGTGTGAGGTTTGTTGAACAAAGAAAAAGATTCACTAAAAGTTTCCCTTAGCTGGATAAGTATGGGTGTGTCTAGATTAGTCAAAGGAGGGTTAAAGTTGGGTGGAGGAATTTCATTGACCACTTCCACTTTGACCAAAATGGTCTCCTCAAACCGAATATGAAACTCTTTGATTCCTGTATTATTATCTCTATTCCTCGTAATCAACGAGACTGACACGATGATCATTCATGGTCAAAATAATATGTGCGAATAAAAAAAAAAATCAACCTAAGGCCGATGTAGAATTGGAACCAAAGAGCACACCCCTAACAAATGTAAGACAACAACAAGAAAACCAATGGTTCAGGAGGCCTTCTGAAAAGAAACCCTTTGGGGGAGATGGATTCCCCACAATATTGGCTACTGAATGTATGAGGAGTGATGACTATGAACTACGTGAAAAAAACCTTACCAATATAAGTATCGTTTATTAAGGAGGGAACCCTCCAGGAAAACTAATACTATGAACGAACGTCTGCCCCATGCATTATAGGAACATCCCACCTACAATCACCTTTGTAGGATACCTAAGAATGGTCAGTAAGGATACCACCTAACAATCAATGATCGAATGAACAATCGTAGTTCCAACCACATGTAAGGGTAGGTAGCTCATCCTGAAGCCTCGAAAGTGCTACCTCAAAGAGACGTTTGTCACCAATGAAACACGTGTATATGTAGTAATAGAAGCGATACAAAAAATACCAAAACAATCATAGAGGGTTAATGTACCTACTTTCCTCGATGTGACCTTGTTCCTGGCTCCTATGTTAGAGGATTTTCGCAACATACTTGTTGCAAAAATAGATTTTACACTTTTTAATGACTTCCAAGTTTCATTTTGTGGCCTTGGAGAGTTCACTCTCCAATATTAACCCAAGGCCCTAAGCCTATATAATGTTGGTTCGCTAGCCAAGAAGAGAGTCTAGTTGATTTTAATTTATGAATATTTTCTTATGTTTTTTGTTTATTTAAATGGGAAGTAGATGAAACTTTAATGGTTTGTATGACTCTTGAACCAACTAACGTAATGCAAATATATCAATGCAATTTGTTGAATTCAATAAATTCTAGCTATGGGAGGGAAACATATTTTCTTTTTCTTTCGAAACTTTAAAATGCAATGCAAACTTACAAACACCAAGCAACCATGCAAGACAAATCAGAACCAAACTTTTAACAAGATATCAAACGAATTAATTTTCAACAATGCACTTTGTCCTTAATGCTTCAAAAGATTGTATGCATGCAAAGTTTTATTTTTATTTTTCCAAATATGATGCAAAAAGTTCCTTAATGTAAACAAGAACACAATTTTCAAATGGAAAACCAACAAATCAACAACAAAGGGATGTAGGAAATTGGTAGTATTTTTGAGAAGCACACTCCAATGTTTCTATAAGGATTTCAATTCAAAACTTTTTGTGATGATGGATCTAGTAATGAACACAAATCACAAGAGGGGAAACAAACCAAATACAATCAATATGGGATATTACCATATCTAATTAGATATATTGGGTGCACTTCCCAACTTCAGTGGATCACTAGATAACAAACAAGTGTATGCAAGAAATCCAAGCAAGCCACACAAACACACTTAAAATAACAATTCAAGAAAAAAGGTGTGACAAAAGGAAAAAACAAGAGAAAATATCCAAGGGCACATTTTTTGTTGTGTCCCTTTTGATAATATAGGGTGGAAATTAAGGATATAATAGTGTTTTCCACCTCTTGAACCTTAGAGAGGCTTGGTAAGTATGAGATCACTCAAATGGGTGGTTTTCCATTGACTTCCTCAAAGGGGGTCATTTTAGTATCAACATGATAGATAATATTATACCACCATTTGTCTAAGGGTAACCATTGTACTCATTGGGATTATTTTTTAGAATAAAAACAATGTATAAAAGATTTCCAACATTTTTTGAAAGTTTCTATTTAGCCATGTCTTTAGGGGTGATATGGTGTGTTGAGATTCACTTGGTATACTGAAGCTAAAACAACTCCTACTAGAATTTTTTAATGAAGGTAGGATCATGATCAGTTGTAATGGATTTATGAATGTCTTGTAGTTTGAAAATATATGAATACTTTTTCTACTTAGAGGCCTTGAATGGGCATTATAGGTCATATAAGTGAGCATGTTTGGAAATTTGATAAAAAAAATACCATGATCACTAATTCATTTCTATATTTTGGTAAGCAAACAATGAATTCTATAGAAATGTCAGTCCACAGGGTGGAAAGAATGGGTAAGAGTTGTAATTTTCTAGGGGGATTTATTGTTTCCTCCTCATGTCATTGGAAACTATCACATTTTACCACAAAAGTGTGGAAGTACTTCTTCATTCCTTCACAAAAGAATGAATGCTTAATCCTTTCATATGATTTCTAAAACCAAAAATGACTTGTTGTGGGAGAGGATTGTAATTGATATAACACTATGGATTTAAATGGTGAATCCCAAACCAAACAAATAAATCCCTTATAACAAATTTGATCATCTTTCAAAGGGTAGCTTGGGTGTGCCTATTGGTCAACCTATAGCTAGTGGATTATTGATCCAAAAATCTTTAGATACCATTTATTATTTTAAAATATGCATGTGAGCATCTAACCTAATTTAGAATAATTCTTGATCATATTGAGGTTATTTGTAGAAAAATAATGATGTGCTTCTTATCCAAAATCTCAAAAACTGATGATTTATTTGAAGAATTATGAGATAACACAACAAAAAATAAAAGAACTCAAATTACACAATATTGATGACACATATTACTTCATCTTCAAATCCCTTCTAGACAGTAAGACTTCACTTCTTTATCTAAAAATGTCAAATTACATTAAAACATGGACTTACAAAAGCCAATTTTATGGAATCTCTTTAATTTCACTACTCAAACTTAGAAAAGGGGTTTACCATTCATTTCCTTGGAAAATTTTGAGAAAAATGATTATAAAGTCATCCATATTCAAAACTGGCTTTATTTTACCCTGTTTACATGCCAAACAATGCACTATGGTGCTCATTAATGAAAATTTTGACTAATACTTTCACAAATGATCTCTTAGCACAAAAATAACATCATCATTGAACTTCTCTAGGAAAACCGAGAAAAATGAGTATAAACATGCCTATGTTTGGAAAATATACCTCATGACACACATATCAAGACAATACGAAATTATGCTCCTTTCCTTGCACGTAAATCCATGCAATTTGTACCATACTTGGTCTCGAGACATATTCTTGCATTGGGATCTACACCATCATTGGGATGTGTGTTGGTCTTGGACTGCACACCCATAAATAGGTCGTGGGCCCCTTACTATACCCATCTTCCGCGCTATCAACATTTAAAATTCCGTTGGGGAATCCCATAGTATGTGGTTCCATTAGTATAGTGGTTAAGGAGTTAGAAATATATATGGTAGGTTGGGGGATTAAACCTCGACGACCTCTGATTGTTTCATGGCTTTGTTGTATTCATTGGTGGAATATACTATATGGTTACACATATGCAATGGCATATAGTTTTTAATGCCCCACAGATCTTGACACACATTTATATGATATACCATGCGACCATATATTATGGGTCGAGGGTTTATCCCTCATCCCCCTTTCCCATTCAAACCTTAACCAAACTTAAATAACATTTACAACATATATGGTTAACAACTAATGCAGTGGTTTGATGGTAGAAGGGCTTGGGTAAGGTTACGGGAGGTCGTGATTTTGACCCCCATCAAATCCCATGAAATTTTGATATCCACAAACCATAATAGGCTAATGAGGTATTTCCATGTGGTAGTCTCTTATTGGCTTCTTTGTACCACATGTCAATCCATAATTGGTGCCAACTGTATGTATGGATTTCCAAGTCACCTACCAACTTGTCATGCCACATCATCACTGTAAGGCTTGTACGATTATACCACGTGTCACCCTTTCAATGGTGACACGTGTCACATTTAACACTTTGAATTTTTACTTTTTGTCCTGGTTTGACCCAAACTTTGACCATCCATAATGTTTGCATATGAACTCCGTTTGAGGTTATTTTTGCGTCGTTGGAAATATATCCTCAAGCTCTACACAATTGTGTATTTTTAAAGAGCATTTGAGATGGTCAAATGTTGATCTTTTTTGGATCCTCCTAGTCCTTTGTGAGCATTCTTGATCTTCATGGACCTTATGTGAACATTCTGTATCCTTCTAAATAAATCATGTTCATGATATTAGTGTTAGAAAAACAGGACCGTGGAGCAATAAAATAAAACAAATGCCGAAACAAAACATAGAAGATACACAATACAATAGAGACACAGATTTACGTGGTTCACCCAGTGTGGGCTACGTCCACCAGAGAAATTGCTAGGTCCTTCCTATATTATTATCTAGAATATGAAGGGATACAACCTACAACAAACCCACTGTAACTTACTCTTCTTTCTTTCACAGTCTCCTATCTCAGAATACAATATTCACCATCAACCATAGCCGCAATATGTTTCCCTCATAAAAGAGGGTTGCCTTATAGGGAAAAAAACCCTAACATAATCTCTACCGTTAGATCTGCGACCTTATAATGAATGATCTAGATTTACAATGAAATTACAATATACATTTACAAGGAAATTTTTCCTTCGGGGGCTTCGCTCCCAGACCCCCATCGTGGGATGCTGCTCCTGAACCCCTGTTGGGGGCCCACTTGCCCCCATAACCCCCAACCAGGGGGGATATCCCTCCCAAAACCCGCAGAGGGGGTACCCCCCCTGTGCACTCCCCCGCGTGGAAGAGTGTACATACTTCTGGGGTGTAAATACTTCATGGAGTATAAACACGACTGAAAGCAAAAGACCTCTGAATCAGGAAGATAATCAAGCTCCACAACCAATAATCTCCCACTTGGAGACTGATCTCAACAACTCCATCGCTGCTATATATGTTGGACTCTGAACCTTCTTGGACCTAGCAAATTTCTCATCTTCATATTCATTCTTGAAGACCAACTGAAATTGAGCAGGAACTCAGTTTCTCTTTGGTTACTCCCTTTGTTGACATGTCTGCAGGATTCTGGCTAGTGTGTATCTTTTCCAAATTCAAATGTCCATCTTCTAAGGTAGATCATATGAAGTGGTACCTCAAATGTATATGCTTAGTCTTCAAATGGAAGGCTGAGTTCTTTGCAAGGTGAATGGCACTCTGACTATCACAGTACAACCTGTTGTTCTTCTGCTTCTTTCCCAATTCCTCCATAAACCTCTGTAACCAAATCATCTCTTTACTAGCATCTGTAGAAACAACATACTTTGCCTCTGTTGTTGAAAGTGCAACAACCTTTTGTAGTTTTGAAATCAAACTTA
>JASDQU010371955.1:216647-229260 GCA_032191745.1 Picea mariana | reverse complement strand
CCCTTATACTCCTCCAAGGGTTTATACCAAAATAACCTTAAAACAAGAAGAAAGAACAACAATATACAAAAAATTCCTTACCAATTCCAAGAGATAGCAAGTAAAACCCTCATCTATAGATTTTTAATGACAAAAATCAACAAACTAAATTTTTTGTCAAACACTTAGCAACCTAGAGATATCTATCTTCATAAATTCCTTAAACCCACATTCATAAATTACCATAAGCAGAAATACACATTGCTAAGAAAAATAGCAGCGAAAATAAACACCGTGGACAACAACCCATTAAACTCAGAAATTTAGGAAAATGTTAGGTAAAACCCCAATGTGGGGAAACCCAACGATAGAGAGAGAGAGAGAGAGAGAGAGAGAGAGAGAGATTATTATTCAGCTTCAGGAAAGTACAAAACAACAACAAATACACATTTCCAGCCAAGGAAAATACCTCATAGCACCAAAACAGTCCCACCAAATTCTGCCTCATTTTCTGTGCCAAATCCGTACTGTTGTACGACTTGTTTTGTACCTCGATTTTTGTGCCTACAGTTAGTTGTACGGACTGTTTTGTATGGCCCAGAAACAACAAACAAGATTCTGAAATCTACCTCGAAAACCATGCCCAAAACTGCCTTGATTTCCATTGCAAATCCATACGGACTATACGGATCCGTACAGTACGACCTCCCACAGCAGAAAAATAACTCGGCCCAAAAACACAAAAAAAAAATCTTTGGGATTTGTGCCCTAGCTCCTTGGAGAACGTGCCCTCTTTGTTGTTCACTTTCCTCTCTCAAGCTTACTCAAAAAATCTCTCACTCAACTCCTCTCGTCTTCTCGATGTGTCTTGCACACTACCCAATGCATTCTTTTATAAATCTGAAAATGACATTTCCCCCCCAAAGTGTCTTTTCACCTTCCCCAACCCTAAATCCAAAGGCCAAGATTAGATCTTGCTTTTTTCAAGATCAAGGGTCATGATCTATTCCCTCCAAAATGAATCACTTGAAATATTAAAGTGATTTCACTTTATTACATGAGTGCCTTAATGAAATAAAGTCACTTTAAAATTAGAAGGTACACTTTATTAAAAAGTCACTTTAATAAAAGAACCACTTAAAACAACTTTATAAAAACTATTACAAAGTTAAGTGCCTGGTAGTGTAAACATTAAGGTAACATCCGCATATAAGACAAAACATGCGGAGTACCTCCCGAGCTAAAAAGCTAACATCATCTACCAAGAATATTCCACCACAATTGAAAGAACAAAGAATCCAAGAGATAACGTTATCCTTCCTTCCAATAGAAAAGTAATAATCATCTACAATAGCACAAGAGAGAGAGAGATATCGATTTTCCCAAGTAGGGAGAAAATTTCAGCCAAGAAGTATGTAATCCTCAAGTGAGTTATGTCCAAATGAAATGTGAGGTGAGTTGTGACCTCTATTTATATGAGGTCACCTAAAATAGTTTTTCCACGTAATTTTGTCCACATTCATAATTTGAGGAGGTCGACCTCGCAAATTTTCCTTCCTAAACAATTTACTTTTTACCAAATTAAAAAAATTACAATGAAGAAATCCCTAAAATGATGATGTCACTCCCTTATGAGGTAACATAGGGGCATAAAGAGAAAAACGTTGAGCTTGTTGAGGAATTCGTTGGGCCTCCCAAGGCCAAATGTCAATGTGCTAGGGTCTTCCTTCAACAAACATGCCATATCATCATCAAACACCTTGCACAACCAAACCTTATCCTTCCAAGTGATGACGTCATGCCACAAAAGTGAAGTGTATGGCCTACAAAGGAAAACAATGGGGCTAGGAAGGCTAGCGARTCACCTCCAATGGATAATCAAATGCCTCCAAAGGCAACGTCCTTCATCTAAGTTGTCCCAATGAGTGGGGTATGGAATTCACTATATGGGCTTCATGCCCCCATGAAGGTCCAAGCAAGGCTTGTTCCTCCACACRTATCCACCAAGCAAGGTCCTGGTAAGACAAGTAAATTCACCCTCCAAGGGTCTCAAGTCATATGTATTATGCCAAGTAAATCACATTTAATACAAGAACCATCTAAATGTGTGCATCAAATCTACCCTTACAAATAAAATGAGTGCTCAAAGACCCTATGCAATTTGCCAAATTTATATATGGGAGGGGTGTCATAATTCCCTATTGAGTGAACCAATTCCTCAATTAGGGGATGTTCCCAAGGAGAATACTTTCTAGGTTATGTAGTGAATGTGAGGTGTATGGGGTTAGACTTCTAGGTATGGGGTTTCATGACATACAAGGGCTCGTATTGTCTCATTTATGGGTGCCTTTGTTGAGGGATAGCTACATCATTTTCCTCTTTTTGTTTTTAAAGCATATTTTTCCAATCCCTTTATTAGCCATTCATTTTGCATGTGTTTCCAAGTTGAAGACAGTAAGGGGCACTAAAAGGAAATGCATAACTCACATACACTCTACCTTGGTTTATATTTTTTTTCAAGTTGAAGACAAAAAGGGGAACTAAAAATAAATGCATAGCCCACATACACACTACCTTGGAAAGCCTCATTGATCAATTAGTTATTTATTTTATGGGTTGCTCATTTTTTTGAGAGGCGTTTCATTTCTCTCGGGATCCTAGGGAAAGCTTTTATTGCATGATGTTTTTTCTAGGGCACCTCTGAGCCTAGTGGCCCCTTCTTCCCATGAAATGAGGTACATTCCCTTCTTAGGTCAATAAGCCTGAAAACATGAAAGATGGGGAAACTGAGGGGAATAAGTAATGGAAGGTGGCACGTATGAGTAGGAATGGTATGATGACCCTTCAAGGAGACCCCCTAGTAGCAACCCTTTCCCCGAGGGTGGCCACTTACTAGGAAACTATGACACTCACCAAGGTGAATTAGGGAAACATGCATAATTTCGAAGCAGACGCTCCATAATCAAGAGAAGATTTAATGAAACATATTCAAATTCTTCAAGTATTAAGTTGATACTTGACTTGTTACCTCATGGAGAAAGATCCATTGTCTTCCGGAAGCAAGTTGGTGTGGCGAATGCCATCGTGACGAATGGAGAAGTATGGTGGTACTCCATGCAAGTTGGTGTTGTGAATTCCATCAGTCAATCCATCTCTCGGTACTCCATGTCTGCAACCTGAGGGCCTCGAGACATCATCTCCTTAGTTACTTCTAGAAATGGGGGGTAACATGCATGACAGTTCGTAAGTAAAATACTACCTCAGATTGATAATTAAATGCACACTCTTCAGTTGCTTTCTAAATTAATTAGGAAGTAATTGAAAAGTGTGTCAGTAAGCTTACACATGCATATTCCTCTTGCATCACAACCTAGTAAACAAAATAAAGAACACTTATATATATATTATTGAGAATGTATATGTGGGCCTTATTTTATTTTTCTCAATATATTAATGAATATAAAAAATAATTTATTTTAGAAATAAATATGAAAAATAATAGTGGTAAGAAATTAAAAGGTGGAAATGAATGAAATGTAAGGAAGATAAAATCGAAGTTAGGTGATAGCTTGATAGGATAGTTTGAGTGATTGAGTTCTTTTAGTTTCATGTGGGATATATTAGTGTTAATTTGTATGATAGATACCTCTATTATGTGCTTCACTTGATGTCCCTACTGGATTAGGCACAATAATCAACACTTACAAGTTTACACTGAGTACCATCCATGAAATATGGAGAAGTACCTAGAGGTTTCTTATGAAGTTTTCCTTGAAAAAACTAAGAATTGAATTGTCTGTGTTGAAATTTAAGGGCTCAACCTCCTAATGCATAGACAAAACACAAGTGAGTAGAATATACAAAATAATAGAAAATACTAAAATATAATGGCATACAATAAGGTACATTGGTTAATCTTTGCATAATTCACTATTATTCTCCCATATGATATAGTGTTTGTATTCCATTTGTTTCTTGCATTTGAAATGTCAACAAATAGTTGCATAACAATTATAATAAAAATTTGTATTATAAGCTCATAAAGTTCTAGTTTACAGGGGGATTGGGAATTGTAAAAAACATGTCTTTTGTTGTCTAGAGTGGTTTTGAAATCAAATAAAACCACACAAAAATGTCATCTCAGCCTATGAAATTTCCATTCTAACATTTACACAAAAATGTCATCTCGACCTATAAAAATGGTCATTTTAGTAACATTTCTTCAATTAATGTAAATCAAAGAAGATCAAAATATTGTGAAAAACCAACTCAAAAAAAAGAGACATTTTAGTCTCATTATCTTACTTTCTTTATGTCAACTAGCCCTTACTGGATTAAAACTACAAACAATTCAAAACTCTAAAAGGCTCAAGCATGCATATCTTCTATATCCAAATTTTATATTCAATACTTCACCAAAAATTTCAAAAGCTATTAACTAATCTTTATACGTTTTCCAGAAATTACTTCCCATCCAAGCCCAATATGAAGTCTGACATGTATTCCTCTTGTATAAGAAGGAGATCAAGCACCAACTTCTTCTATTTACTTTGGGCTTAAATTGAATAGTCCCTCACTATAAAATCAATAGAGGTGGATCTCTAAAAACATGTATGAATCACCAAGCATGACATTCCAAGAATCCATTTTTTCCATGAGAAAATGAGAATTACAAATCTCTTCGCCTAGAAAAATTTCTTCCATGAAAGTTTCATAATCAATTTTTATTTCCATTGTCAACTAGATCTCAATAGGCCTCCATTTGTTCTACTTGTCAACAATCAACAATTCAATAGTGAGTAATGATCTCAACTTTAAGTTAAAGACTCACTTTATATGCATCAAAGCATATATAAGAGATAGTGATTAATTGACCCCATTCAACTTTTTGACACATAGTTGTTCAATTTCATTATATCCTTCTATGAATGTTTGGTTTAGACAATCAATATGAATGCCCTAATTTTTTAAAGATTTATTTAGATATTGCATTTGATCATCTTTTCTTCTAATTGTGTTCTTCAAAATGTTTTATCTCAAGTTGTTTAATTATATACAATGTGGTGGTGTAAGTTCCCATTCACTAAGTTTCAGGTTTTAGAAGTTAATTTTAAGTGAAAAATGTTCCACTATTTATAAATAAGTGTTTTATTTTATTTTTATTTAATATTTTTACAAAGATATGAAATTGAGTTGACCTTTAACATTTAATCAATTAACCTAATCATCCATCTCATTCCTTTTCACTTAAAAAAACATAGTATAGAAAATAATTGTCATAAAATACCCATACCACCAATCCACACATGGAAGATATTTGTATTCTTTATCTTACAGTGTGAGAACAAATATATATACACAGCGCTTGTGCTTTCCCACTAGGTTTAATTGTTTGAGTTGCAAACCATTAATTTAATTCTACTCCACCTCCACCCTTAATGCTTTTTGGCCTTCCATTTTCCACTTTGCTCAAAAGAAGAAGAAAAAAAAACATAGTATAGAAAAATATTGTCATAAAAGGCCCATACCACTAATCCAAAGATGGAAGTTATTTTTATTCTCTATCTTACAATAACAAATTTAGCACAACTACTATAAATGTACTTTATATATACATAGTTCTTGTGCTTTTCCACAATATTTATATTGTTTAAGTTGCAAACCATTTCCTTCTAATTCTAACTCCATCTGCACTTTTAATGTTTTTTTGCCTTCCACTTTATTCATTTATGAAGAAAACAAAGAAAACATAGCATAGAAAAAAAATTGTCATAAAAAGTTCATACCTCCAATCCAAACTATTTTATATATACATAATTATACATTATCAAATGTTGTATCTAATGGCAGAGAATCTTAGTTTAAACACCTCTGATAGGTTCGCCCATATGTTTGGAGAAATCTCATAGTCAATGCATTACTACTCGCCCTGTCCACGACCAGATCTTGTTATAGGGTTGAGCTCTCACACAGACGGAGGAGGTATAACCATTTTGCTGCAGGAAGATGGGGTTGTCGGGCTGCAAGTTCATATAGATGGTGACTACATCCCCATCCAGCCCATCCCCGACGGTCTAGTTATCAATATCGACGACATGGTAGAGGTATATATGAATCCTCGTTGTGATTGAATGGATTTGTTTGTGTAAGATCAATTGGCATAAATCCTAAATTTCAAGTGTTTGGGCAGGTAATCAGCAATGGAAAATACAAGAGCATCGAGCACCAGGCTGTCGTTAACAAGGAGAAAGATCGAATTTCAATTGCAACATTTTGTAATCCAGAGAAAGAAGAAGAAATTGATCCTGCTTGTGAACTTGTAAATGAGTCCAATCCCCTCAATTACAGAAACTTCAAGAGGAGCGAATATCTTGAAAGTTATTTCCTCAAAGGAAAGAAATCCATTGCATTTGCAAAAATCAATCCTTCCTCAGCTGGTTGACAATTAGTGTAGTTTCTGCTGTAAAATGTCATAAAGGTTGGCTGTACCCACCACCTGTACCATGTTGGTTTTTATTACAACTATACCAATGATATTGGCCACCATATAAACTTTTATAAAGCAAAGGAGTACCATTATTTTAGGATTTCCTGATCAATAGCTCATTTATGTCTGTGATGGTACAATTATAATAATAGAGCATTGAATAGACTACTCTAAGTACTTCGTTATAAAGAATTTACTGCAATAATAGAGCATTGAATACTCTGTCAATTATCCAATACCATTATAACAAGGTTGTGTGGCAGGGAGAGTACCATTATAACAAGGTTGTGTGGTAGCACAGTCCCTGCCGGGTTGAAGTGGGATTGGAAAAAGTAGCAAACATCATGAAGCACATGTGGTATACATGCAGTAAATGACACGTGGCATGTAGAGCACCATTTATGTTTTGAAAGTATATAACAAAATACAATTTGTGCATAGTGGAAGAAAATTTTTGGAAATTATGTGGCAAGCAGCATGAAGCACAGGTGGTATCTATGCAGTAAGCATGTAGAGCACCATTTATTTTTTGAAAGTATATAATATAAAAAAAAATGGAAATTTAAATGCATTTGAAACAATTTTATTTGAAATATGTCAAAAAATAAAAGTCTCTTACATATTACTGGAAATTTCAATGTGTTTTTCATATAGACTGGGATTGGGGCTCTCGTGGACCATAAGAGAAATATGTACAAGAAACAGGACTGTAGAAAGAAGATAGAGTGCAATACCTGCAAAAAAAAAAATTGAATGGTATAAGTGTTTGGCTACACATTTCTATTAAAAAAAAGTGGAATAACTGGGTTGATAAACAAAGCATGATGATATTAGTAGACTTACAGTGATGGTACATATGAGCCCTTTTGCTATTTTCTTGTGGTTTTCGTTTCATTGATGTCGTCAACGGATGATGGAATCATGGTAACTACCTGTTGTCTTTCGTCGGTGGCCTTCTTCAATTCCCTTTCGAGTCATTCTTCAATGTAGGGTCTCACTGGGGCGATGTTGATCTCATTATGGATTTTATGTTGAAAAGATCGTTTTCTAATTCCTGGAAGTCGATAGAAAGATTACACAGAGCCTGATGAATCTCGTCATTTTGTACTGAATAGTTGACTAGCCAGTCGTCGATGTGAGCTTGATCATATTCAGGGATGCTGTAAAACTTTTCCAAAGACAACGCCTTAAACATATCAATATGTTTATTGAACTCTTGCCTAGTTAAAGGAAAGTAGTTTGTGATTAAGTCGGGGTCTTGGAAGTTGTTGGTCCTTCCAGCTAATTTTATTCTTGACAGCCTTGTGAATAATTTATATTTCTTTGATATGGCTTGTTCACATGACTGAACAATGAGATGCAGGCTCTTCACTTTTTCTTTCCAGCATGCATTTAGTTGACCGATCCGATTTTTGGATGGAAGATCTTGTTGTCTTCTTTTTGTTTCTGTCATATTGTTGACAATGGAGCCAAAATGAAGGATCGTGTTTAAATAGAAATGTTCTTCATATTTTAACTCCGCCTACAAATGTTCGAGCAAACTATGTGCCCTAGTTCCAAGGGAAGTGATGGTTTGTGATGTTTTTCACGCCTTAGTAACCAATTCCATTCTTTTCTTGATATTATTCTCCACATATCCTTTACAGGATGCAAGGAGGTTGGAGGATCATTTTAAGTTGGTTGCAGGGGTGGCAGGCATGGTTATTGCCAAAGGATTGGCAAACAATGGCATAGGAATCAAAGCCTCTTCCAATTCCTTGACCTAGTCCTTCAGTCTGGCATTCTCGGCCTCGATGCCTCCAATGGAATCATGAAGTGCATCTCCGCTCACCCTATGAAGTTGACGAATTTGGGACGACCACATGTTGGCAAGGTCAACTTATAAACAAAGTTTTCCTTTCTTATTTTTACATATTTTTTTCTCAATTATCAATTTTTTGGACTGGTTGTGAAAAAAAACGCTCTGGAACACGAAGGATTCATCTTCGTCAAAATTTTCGATATCGGATATGTCCATTGGGGGACTATGTTGGATGGCGTCTCCACTCTGGTCAAGGTAGCAGAGAACACTATCCAGATCAATCTCAAGTTCCATGTTCTCACTCTAAATTTCCAGCTCTTCTGCCTGTCCCACATTTTTTTTTCTCTTCTTGTCTACTAGAAGCTTGTCAAAACTATCAATTTTAGAGTGAGGAGGGTCCTTATCTCCTCCTCCGTTTGAAAAATTCAGAGTAGGTTTGTTGTTGTGGTGGGCCATTGGAGCGATGCTCTAGGATGTCATACTTTTTGGGGTGTTATTCATCGATTGAACACTCTTGTCACCGGGGCCTTTCCCATGTTGTCTGTACAATTTAGTGTTCCTCTACAGTGTGTCTAGGTCACCGACATCAAAAGTAGGAGCGTTGTTGCCAGTATCTCTGTTTTCGGGAAGGTTGTTTTTGGAAAAGCAATTGTCGAGGCCAAGTGTTTGTAAATGTTGTCGAAAAATATTATCAGGGTCAAACCCTCTTAGGCTTTCAACATATATCAGGTTGAAGTTTCTAGAATGAACTACGAATTCATCGATTTTGTTGACGTTTTTCAACACAAACTCCCTGACTTTCCAAGGCAGAGGAATGAATTGTTTTTTTCTCTTCTTTTGCAATAGATGCAACCAGTAGTTGTATTGTCATGCTACTTCTGCAACAAACATTATGTCTGTAATGTGACATGGAAGTAGAGAGGGTTTTTCCATGGAGACAAAAATTCTTATCACAGTGTAATTATCCAAATGTTCAAGTGTCCCCTTCCTGTCCAAAAACCTGGTTGCTTGTTCAGATATGCAGGAAGCATCTTCTCCTAACAACAAAACTTTGAAAACAGAGACGAAGCCATTAAAAACCTCATAAAAACAGTGGGAAGCCTTGTGCTTCCACAAGGCCTGGTACCAGAATGTTACTAGGTCGAATTCCCAGTTAACATTCTTGGACAAAGACAGTTCTGGAAACTGGAAGCAATGTGCTATCGCAAAAACTAAGTAGGATGAAATATAAAATTTCTTTTCCCTTTTGAAGCTTGACAATTGGGAATAGATTTCATGCAAAAGTAACTTGCCCCAATAAAAAATGGTTTGTTCCTTGACTGTGAAATACAAAATATAAAGAGCCATCCGGGAAATAGTTGTTGTGGACTTCTGTCCCGTTATTCTTGTAAACAAATAGGCAATTTCGCCGAATGGATTTCTAAATGAACTAACCTACAAGATTGTGATATCTTCAGGAACTAGAATTGGGTCTTCCAATAAATGGGGCAAAGAGGTCCAACCTGTTATTATGCTTTGCTAGGAATTGTTTGCAATCTTCTCCTTTGAACGTCAATGTTGGCTCTGACAATCTTAACATCTGGCGGAAGACCTGAGGTGACAAAGAAACAGAAGAGTGCTCTCGCAGTGGAATAATTATTTTGTCTGAAATAAATTTATTGGCGCACCAAGAGACCAGGTCCTTACAGTCAAAAAATTTAGGGACACAACTTACTCGGGCAATTCTAGAGGTCCAAATTACTTGGTTCTGGGCGTCAGGGGCTGAGTAATAAGAATATTCCTTGGACCACTAGAAGTTCTGGTCCTCGGGCCCGAAGATGTTCACTATATCTCCACAGAAATGTTGTTGAGCTGATGCCATAGATTTATGAGAACGTTGGTTTTCTCTAGATGATGGCTGAAATGAACAGTTAGAGCCGATAATGTAACTATCCGCTAAATATTGGTTAAATGTTTATGAATGGGAAAGCTCCTCGAGCCTTTTGCTGATTAATGACAATCTTAATGGGTGGTGCATGATGAACTGTTAGCAGTAAAACTTACTTATTGCATATTTAGAAATGCAAAGGTGGCGGGTACAACAAAGAGAAATTAAGGATTGGCGGTTTCGTGAATGTGTCAAGGCGACGACGTGTGAACAAAATTCCATGATTTTGAAATCAGCACTCGGAAGGGATAATATAACCCCCCGCAAATCTTGGTTTAATGTGTATTAATAGGAGATCTCCTCGAGCCTTTTGCCCATCAATGAAAATCTATACGGTTCCTGCACGATATATTAAAACATTTTTTTTGTTTTATTATAGACAAGTGCGAAGGACACAGAGATGGGGGAGAGAAAAGAACGAATGGCAAGGTCTGAAAAGCGGCTGGACAGCATTCAAAATAGGGTTACGGGGATACTCAGGAGAGGTGAATGTTCCACAGTCAAATTTTATGTATCATAATTTTTTACTACAAAATGTGTAAAACGGAAGAGAGCATGATGGGGCAGTTCAGCGGTTGGTTTGTATATTTGCAGAAATCCGAGAAAGTGGATAAGTATGGAATAGGGAAACGGTCAGGCGGACTCGTTCTCGAAAGAGAGGATTGAAGTATTCGTGAACAGACCAACCTGATGATGCGCAAATGACATTCCATGATGTTTGAAATTAATGTTTGCTAATTGCATGCCTAGAAATAAGATCTTATATATAATTGGTAATTGCCAATTGCAAAAGGGCGTGGGCACAGGAAACAACGATTAGTAACTGTATATTTCTTGAACCCGCCAAACCGACGATCCATGAAAGAAATTTGAAGAAATGGCGAAGTATGGAAAGCGGATAGACAGGCCTCAAAATGGCATGACAATAGTTCCATAGAAGACGTGAGGACCCAACGGTTAAATTGTATGTCTCAGAAGTTTTCAATGAAAAATGTGTACCACTGAAGAGGGCATGATAGGTAGACCGTAATACAGAAGACGATATGATCCAAGTCCGGTTGTAAATTTGTATATCACAGAAGTGACGGTATTGTTCACAGGTCATGGAACAATAGAAGTCCAATCTAGAGCCCGCCTACCGGGAATCCGTGGTCAGAGTATTGTATAGGTATGAAATGGGGAAGCGGCCAGTCGGTGTCGCGTTATAAGAGCACGAGTGAAAACCTGAACCTGCAAGTCCGCTCACGCGCGCAACTAGACATTTTCAAAAAAACGAATAAGTAACGAGAAAGATAGAGTGAAGGGAAAAGAGATATCTCATTTCCTGCCAAGATATATACTTGGAAAGAAGTGTGAAGTTGGCGGGCATAGAAGAAAATGACTAGTAATATGATCTTGGTTGTATGCTTTGTGTGTCAATTTCTATATCATGGAAATCCGAGTCATTTTTTTAGCCAGCCATCTCGCAAGTCTGGCTGTCAATTTGTATAGTGCGAAACCCTGGGTGTTGTTTGTAGGACACATAACTATAGAGGAAATACTTTTCCCTTTAATATAACTTATGTGACACAAATGTAGTATGTGGGTCGGTTTAACACTTTTCCATCCGTAAACAATGGCAATATTGAGCCCGCCAGTCCTGGATCCCATGTGTCAATTTGTATATCGTGGAGCTCTGAATGTTGTTTGGAGGTCACGGAAAAACAGAAGTGCAATGTTGAGCGAGCCAACACGCAAGTCTTCCAGTCAATTTATATATCACAGAACTCTGGGTGCTACTTGTAGGACACGGAACAATCAAGGCCCAATTTAGACAAAGGGGAAGCGCTCAGTCGAAACGCGAGAATCTGCCAACCCGCGCAGTAAGGGATTTTTGGAAAAAAAAAATGATTAAGTAACTAGGAAGAGAAACTACAGGGGATAAAAGAGTGGGAAAATAGAAAGGCGGAGGGCCATTTTTGAAAGCGCAAATTGGTTCCAAACAAGCCCGATTGTTGCAAAACCATCATTTTCTACTAATTGTCAGCAAATGCTTTGTTGAAGATTAGATGTTATTTCAATGTGTGGGTGTAAGTGTGTTCTTGATACATTCTTCCATGACTGTAACATATTAACTTAAGTATTAAACCTCATTTTCTACTAATTGTCAGCAAATGCTTTGTTGAAGATTAGATTTTATTGCAACGTGTGGGTGTAAGTGTGTTCTTGATACATTCTTCCATGACTGTACTCCATGTTTGCAACCTGAGGGCCTCGATACATCATCTCCTTAGTTACCGCTAAAAATGGGGGGTAACATGCATGACAGTTCATAAGTAAAATACTACCTCGGATTGATAATTAAATGCACACTCTTAAGTTGCTTACTAAATTAATTAGGAAGTAATTGAAAAGTGTGTCAGTAAGCTTACACATGCAT
>JASDQU010371955.1:195611-216528 GCA_032191745.1 Picea mariana | reverse complement strand
TTTTCTCAATATATTAATGAATATAAAAAATAATTTGTTTTAGAAATAAATATGAAAAATAATAGTGGTAATAAATTAAAAGGTGGAAATGAATGAAGTGTAAGGAAGATAAAATCGGAGTTAGGTGATAGCTTGATAGGATAGTTTGAGTGATTGAGTACTTTTAGTTTCATGTGGGATATATTGGTGTTAATTTGTATGATAGATACCTCTATTATGTGCTTCACTTGATGTCCCTACTTGATTAGGCACAATAATCAACACTTACAAGTTTACACTGAGTACCATCCATGAAATATGGAGAAGTACCTAGAGGTTTCTTATGAAGTTTTCCTTGAAAAAACTAAGAATTGAATTGTCTTTGTTGAAATTTGAGGGCTCAACCTCCTAATGCATAGACAAGACACAAGTGAGTAGAATATACAAAATAGTAGAAAATACTAAAATATAATGGCATACAATAAGGTACATTGGTTAATCTGTGCATAATTCACTATTATTCTCCCATATGATATAGTCTTTGTATTCCATTTGTTGCTTGCATTTGAAATGTCAACAAATAGTTGCATAACAATTATAATAAAAATTTCTATTATAAGTTCATAAAGCTCTAGTTTAGAGGGGGATTGGGAATTGTAAAAAACATGTCTTTTGTTGTCTAGAGTGGTTTTGAAATCAAATAAAATCACACAAAAATGTCATCTCAGCCTATGAAATTTCCATTCTAACATCTACACAAAAATGTCATCTCAACCTATAAAAATGGTCATTTTAGTAACATGTCTTCAATTAATGTAAATCAAAGAAGATCAAAATATTGTGAAAACCAACTCAAAAAAAAGAGACATTTTAGTCTCATCATCTTACTTTCTTTATGTCAACTAGCCCTTAGTGGATTAAAACTACAAACAATTCAAAACTCTAAAAGGCTCAAGCATGCATATCTTCTATATCCAAATTTTATATTCAATACTTCACCAAAATTTTCAAAAGCTATTAACTAATCTTTATAAATTTTCCAGAAATTACTTCCCATCCAAGCCCAATATGAAGTCTGACATGTATTCCTCTATTATAAGAAGGAGATCAAGCACCAACTTCTTCTATTTACTTTGGGCTTAAATTGAATAGTCCCTCACTATAAAATTAATAGAGGTGGATCTCTAAAAACGTGTATGGATCACCAAGCATGACATTCCAAGAATCCATTTTTTCCATGAGAAAATGAGGATTACAAATCTCTTAGCCTAGAAAAATTTCTTCTATGAAAGTTTCATAATCAATTTTTATTCTCATTGTCAACTACATCTCAATAGGCCTCCATTTGTTCTACTTGTGAACAATCAACAATTCAATAGTGGGTAATGATCTCAACTTTAAGTTAAAGACTCACTTTATATGCATCAAAGCATATATAAGAAATAGTGATTAATTGACCCCATTCAACTTTTTGACACATAGTTGTTCAATTTCATTATATCCTTCTATGAATGTTTCGTTTAGACAATCAATATGAACGCCCTAATTTTTTAAAGATTTATTTAGATATTGCATTTGAACATCTTTTCTTCTAATTGTGTTCTTCAAAATGTTTTAGCTCAAGTTGTTTACTTATATACAATGTGGTGGTGTAAGTTCACATTCACTAAGTTTTAGAAGTTAATTTTAAGTGAAAAATGTTCCACTATTTATAAATAAGTGTTTTATTTTATTTTTATTTAATATTTTTACAAAGATATGAAATTGAGTTGACCTTTAACATTTAATCAATTAACCTAATCATCCATCTCATTCCTTTTCACTTAAAAAAACATAGTATAGAAAATAATTGTCATAAAACACCCATACCACCAATCCACACATGGAAGATATTTGTATTCTTTATCTTACAGTGTGAGAACAAATATATTTACACAGCTCTTGTGCTTTCCCACTAGGTTTAATTGTTTGAGTTGCAAACCATTAATTTCATTCTACTCCACCTCCACCCTTAATGCTTTTTGGCTTTCCATTTTCCACTTTGCTCAAAAGAAGAAGAAAAAATAAAAACATAGTATAAAAAAATATTGTCATAAAAGGCCCATACCACTAATCCAAAGATGGAAGTTATTTTTATTCTCTATCTTACAATAACAAATTTAGCACAACTACTATAAATGTACTTTATATATACATAATTCTTATGCTTTTCCACAATATTTATATTGTTTAAGTTGCAAACCATTTCCTTCTAATTCTAACTCCATCTCCACTTTTAATTTTTTTTTGGCCTTCCACTTTATTCATCTATGAAGAAAACAAAGAAAAAATAGCTTAGTGAAAAAAATTGTCATAAAAAGTTCATATCACCAATCCAAACTATTTTATATATACATAATTATACATAATTCTTGTGCTTTGCCACTAAGTTTACATTGTTTGAGTTGCAAACCATTTCATTCTAACTTCAATGTCCACCATTAATGTTTCTTGGCTTTCCATTTTGCTAATTTAGGAGATATGTTAATTATAACTTAACAAAGATGCCTAGGAGAAATAGACAATGAAATTTATTTTGATCAATTTTATAATTAAAAATTATTTAGTTGTTATGGATATAATTTCTTAAAATAAATAAAATATATCTTCAAGCCTATGGTCGAGTACGTGGTACAAGAACATGAAGGCTATGGTCAAGCCTTTGTATTCTCCGAAGACCAACAAATCGACTGGTCAAATCTCCTGTATCTTACTATCATGCCCGCCGAGAAGAAAAAAATGAAGTTCTAGGTAGTTCTGGATACTCTCCCAATGGGTAAAGGGCTAAGCATTGGGCGTTACTATTCTAATGTGTGAAGATATATCTATAGTGAGATCGATGCAATTTTTGCCTGATACTTATCCTTTGCCTCAATCAACGAGTTTTTTTTTGAAGATAGAAATATTACAATGAAAAATAAGGACGAAGAAGTTGGGTTCTTTAATTGTTTTAAGTTTATATAAATTTGTATGGAATTTAGAGATGGATTGAGTGAGTTGAAAAATCTTGAAATTTTTTGGAATACTTGGATTATACAGAATTAACCACTTAAATATTTAAATCCAACAAATTTTAGTCCAATTTCTGATCAAATTAAAAGGAAATTTCTTCACTCATGAAACTAAGTTAACAAATCTATAAATCCAACAAATTTTAGCCCAATTTCTGATCAAATTAAATGGAAATTTCTTCACTCTTGATAAGATCGATAAACTAAATTAATGATTGAGTGTTACTGTGGAACAATTATTAATCTCCCTACATAAGTTCAATTCCTAAAAATGACATGTTGATGACTCTTAATGGAGGAGTATGCCATCCAGGTTCAAAGGCTTAGCAATCAAATGTTGTATCTAATGGCGGAGAATCTCAATTTAAACGCCCCTGACAGGTTCGTCCATATATACGAATCCTCCTTGTGATTGAATGGTAAGATCAATTGGCATAAATCCTAAATATCTAGTGTTTGGGCAGGTAATCAACAATGGAAGATACAAGAGCATCGAGCACCGGGCTGTCGCTAACAAGGACAAAGATCGAATTTTAATTGCAGTGTTTTGTAATCCAGAGAAAGAGGAAGAAATTGGTTCTTCTTATGAACTTGTAAATGAGTCCAATCCCCTCAATTAGAAACTTCAAGAGGAACAAATATCTTGAAAGTTATTTCCTCGAAGGAAAGAAAGCCATTGAATTTGCAAAAATCAATCCTTCCTCGGCTGCTTGACAATTAGTGTAGTTTCTGCTATAAAATGACACAAAGGTTGGTTGTACCCACCACCTTTACCATGTTGGTTTTTATTACAACTATACCAATGATATTGGCCGCCATATAAACTTTTATAAAGCAAAGGAGTACCATTATTGCAATATTTCTGATCAATAGCTCATTTATGTCCATGATGGTACAATTATAATAATAGAGCAGTGAATAGACTATTGTAAGTACTTCATTGTAAAGCATTTACTGCAATAATAGAGCATTGAATACTCTGTCAATTATCCAGTACCATTATAACAAGGCTGCGTGGCAACGCAGTGGGTTGAAGTGGGATTGGAAAAAGTAGCAAACATCATGTAGCACAGGTGGTATACATGCAGTAAATGACACGTGGCATGTAGAGCACCATTTATGTTTTGAAAGTATATAACAAAATACAATTTGTGCATAGTGGAAGATAAAATTTGAAAATTTTGTGGCAAGCAGCATGAAGCACGGATGGTATCTATGCAGTAAGCATGTAGAACACCATTTATTTTTTGAAAGTATATAATATAAAAAAATTGGAAATTTAAATGCATTTGAAACAGTTTTATTTGAAATATGCCAAAAAATAAAAGTCTCTTACATATTACTGGAAATTTCAATGCGTTCTTCATATAGACTGAGATTGGGGCTCCCACGGACCATAAGAAAAATATGTACAAGAAACAGAACTGTAGAAAGAAGATAAAGTGCAATACCTGCAAAAAAAATAATTTGAAAAATAAATTGAATGGTATAAGTGTTTGGCTACACATTTCTATTAAAAAAAAGTGGAATAACTGGGTTGATAAACAAAACAGGATGTTATCAGTGGACTTACAGTGATGGTACATATAAGCCCTTTTTCTATTTTTTTGTGGTTGTCGTTTCATTGATGTCGTCGACAGATGTTGGAATCATGGTAACTATCTGTTGTATTTCCTCAACGGCCTGCTTCAATTCCCTTTCGAGCCATTCTTCAATGTAGGTTCTCATTGGGGCGACATTGATCTCATTCCGGATTTTTATGTTAAAAATATCATTTTCTAATTCCCAGAAATCGATAGAAAGATTACACAGAGCCTGATGAATTTTGTCATTTTGTACTGAATAGTTGACTAGCCAGTCGTCGACTTGAGCTTGATCATATTCAAGGATGTTGTAAAACTTTTTCAAAGACAATGCCTTAAACATATCAACCTGTTTATCCAACTCTTGTCTAGTTAAGGGAAAGGAGTTTGCGATTAAGTTGAGATCTTTTTGGTCCTTCTGGCTAAGATTATTCTTGACAGCCTTGTGAATAATTTATATTTATTTGATATGGCTTGTTCACATGACTGAACAATGAGATGCATGCTCTTCACTTTTTCTTTCCAACATGCATTTAGTTGACCGATCCGATTTTTGGATGGAAGATCTTGTTGTCTTCTTTTTGTTTCTGTCATATTGTTGACAATGGAGCCAAAAGGAATGACTGTGATTAAATATAAATGTTCTTCATCTTTTAACTCCGCCTGCAAATGTTAGAGAAAACTATGTGCCCTAGTTCTAAGGGAAGTGATGGTTTGTGATGTTTTCCATGCCTCAGTAACCAATTCCATTCTTTTCTTGATATTATTCTCGACATATCCTTTATAGGATGCGAGGAGGCTAGAGGATCGTTTTAAGTTGGTTGCAGGGGTGGCAGGCATGGTTATTGCCAAATGATTGGCAAGCAATTGCATAGGAATCAAAGCCTCTTCCAATTCCTTGACCCAGTCCTTCAGTCTGGCATTCTCGGCCTTGATGTCTCCAATGGAATCATGAAGTGCATCTCCACTCACCCTGTGAAGTTGACAGATTTGGAACGGCCGCATGTTGGCATGGTCAACTTCTGAATGAGATTTTCCTTTCTTATTTTTTACATATTTTTTCTCAATTATCATTTTTTTGTACTGGTTGTCAAAAACAATGCTCTGGAACACGAAAGATTCATCTTCGTCAAAATTTTCGGTATCGGATATGTCCATTGGGGGACTATGTTGGATGGCATCTCCGGTTTGGTCAAGGTAGTAGAGCACACTATCCAAATCAGTCTCAAGTTCCATGTTCTCACTCTGAATGTCCGGCTCTTCCGCCTGTCCCACATTTTTTTCTCTTCTTGTCTACTGAAAGCTTGTGAGAACTATCAATTTGGGAGACTCTGAACTTTGACAACCATTTGGGAGACTCTTTAGTCATAACATTGGGGTACCCTGTGATAGCGGCCAATTTTAAGGGATTGTAAAGGCCTTTTGACCAAGAATGAGCCATCGGAGCAAGGGGAAGGTTACCTTGGAATACAATTTTGACAACGAGAGAATTATGAGTAGGCCTTCTTTAGTAAACCTTGGAAGCCTTGAATATTCCTAGGGGAAGGGTCTTTTGGAAAGATGGGTTCTGGGATGGTGGATTCACCAAATGTTCTTTATGAAAGGATCATCAAGAAAGAAAAGGGAACTTTCCTCAAATGGAGTCTCTAGGAAAGCTATGGGTGAAGGCTTCGGGAATAACTTGCCAAGTGTCATTAGGGATCAGAAGAGGATTCAAAATCCTCCTTGGAAACAACGTCAAAATGTTGTCGTACAATCTATAGTTTGGGAAAATCCCAACCCAATCCACGGATGAGTAACAACTACGTGAGTACCTACCCATTGTCACCTTAGATAGATACTCTCCTCGCTTTAGTGATGATGAAATCACCACAAGGGGGGAATCTCGGTAACCCTATGTGGGTGGGATGGAAAATTGAGATGATGATGAGTGGATCCCCTATAGGTCAAGCTTGGAGGTGAATAAATGCTTGAGGAAGGGTCTTGTGAAAAGGTAAGTGGTTTCCAAGGGTTGTGTACCTACAAAACAATGTTTTCCCTAGCCGAAACAAGACAAATAATGAGAAAAAAAGCCTTTAGCCAATTGGGATTCAACAACAAACCTTGATGTACCAAATTACAATATTATATAAGTGTAAAAATCAGCAATAAAAAATTACCAATGGATGCAAATTAAACCACGAAAATCAAGTATAATATGATGGAAACTAAGCTAGGAATGACTAGTTAAACTTCCAATGAATAAATCAAGATTTTTAGGGTTTTTAGGGTTGTTTATTAGGTGTTATCACCAAGTTATTGTGACAACCAAATGGCTATAGAAAAAAAATTCTACAACAGAAAAGTCTAATCCAATAAAATTATCAAACAATCCACCCAAAAGATAGACAATGACATGTGGATTAATTATGGCAACTTGCAAGTAAATTTCAATGGTAGAATAGTGAGCAATGAAAGGGTATATGCTTCTTATATGCTTCTTATCAAGGGTATATTCCTTGCTCCAAACACAATGAGCCAAAGCACTCATTCATTGAGTACTTCTTCCTTAATGCACTCCCACCTATGCTTCACGTCTATCCACTGTATGCCCGAGCAAATAATGCACGAAACATCTACCAACATCCCTCCCTTCTCCAAATACAATGATCCAAAGAACTCATTCACCGAGTACTTCATCCTTAATGCACTTTTTCCTCCGCTCCATTTCCATGTGTCATTCACCATGGTTCATAAACCCATGAACCATCACTTCATTTTTGTGTGTATCTCTCTTCCACAGGTCACTCACTTTAACAACAATTTCATAAGCATGGATCTCAACATCAAACCACTCTCATTGGACAGTCCAGGTCTTCCCATCTCTGCCACCATGTTAAAAAATGAGAGAGAAATAGAACAATAAGAAAGCATGCACATAGAGCCAATATTTATCTTGGAAACCCTTAACTAAGAGAACCATCACCTCCATAAATGTCTATTAACCTTGGCTAAACTGACCAAGCCAAGACAACAACAGACAGTTGAGGCTTCTTACAATGGAGTATATCAAGCCATTAAATAGGCTTCATCAAATACAACCCTAATTCCTTTACCAGAATTAGATTACAATGCAAATATATGCATGTCCTCAAAATAACCATGCAAAGACATGCATTGAGTGGAGATAGCCATGCAAATACATGCATGGAGTGGAGGTAGCCATGCAAAGACATCCATGGACATGCAAAGACATGCATGGACATGCATGGCGTGGATATATCCATGCAAAGACCTGCAAATACTCACATCAAATACCATGGGTTACCCAATACCATGGGCCCCCAAACCACTAACTATAAACCCAACAATGATTGAATCAAGGACACTATGATTAAGTCAATATTAACCAAACATTAGTGCCTTATCAATTGGGTTAATGGAGTCTCTTTTGTGAGAGATAGGGTTTGTTACTTCTCTAGGGATGTAACCCCTTTTACTCCCTAGAGCAAACAAAACCTAGCAAGGTAAATCTAGGAGGGTGTAAGCCCTTTTAATCCTCCTAGAAACCTTTGCAAATAGTTTTTTTTCAATGATAAAATGATATATCTTTGTGGAGGGTGTATGCCCTTATACTCCTCCACGGGTTTATACCAAAATAACCTTGAAACAAGAAGAAACAACAACATGCATAAAATTCCTTACCAATTCCAAGAGATAACAAGTAAAACCCTCATCTACCAAGAATATTCTACCACAATAGCAAGAACAAAGCATCCAACAGATAGTGTTATCCTTCCTTCCAATAGACAAATAATAATCATCCACAATAGCACAAGAGAGAGAGATATTGATTTGCCCAAGTAGGGCGAAAATTTCAGCCAAGAGGTATGTAATCCTCAAGTGAGTTATGTCCAAAAGAAATGTGAGGTGACCTCTATTTATACGAGGTCACCTAAAATAGTTTGTCCACATTTATAATTTGAGGAGGCCGACCTCACAAATTTACCTTCCTAAACAATATTTTTTTACAAAATTAAAAAAATTACAATGAAGAAAGCCCTAAAATGATGAGGTCACTCCCATAGGAGGTGACGTAGGGGCATAAAGAGAAAAACATTGAGCATTTTTAGGAATTAGTTGGGCCTCCCAAGGCCAAATGTCAATGTTATAGGGTCTTCCTTCAACAAACATTCCATATCATCATCAAACACCTTGCACCACCAAACCCTAGCCTTCCAAGTGATGACGTCATGCCACAAAAGTGAAGTGTATGGCCTCCAAAGGAAAATGATGGGGCTAGGAAGGCTAGTGAGTCACCCTCGAAAGGAAACATCCTTCATCCAAGTTGTCCCAATGAGTGGGGTATGGCATTCACTCTATGGGCTTCATGCCCCCATGAAGGCCCAAGAAAGGCTTGTTCCTCCACAAGTATCCACCAAGCAAGGTCCTGCTAAGACAAGTAAATTCACCCTCCAAGGATCTCAATTCATATGCATTATGCCAAGTAAATCACATTTAATACAAGAACCATCTAAATGTGTGCATCAAATCTACCATTTCAAATCAAATAAGTGCTCAAAGACCCTATGCAATTTGCCAAATTTAGATATGGGAGGGGTGTCATAATGCCCTATTGGGGGAACCAATTCCTCAATTAGGGGATGGTCCCAAGGAGAACCCTTTCTAGGTTATGTAGTGAATGTGAGGTGGATGGGGTTATACTTCTAGGTATGGGGTTTCATAACATACAAGGGCTTGTATTGTCTCATTTATGGGTGCCTTTGTTGAGGGCTAGCCACATGAAAACTTGGCCAACCCATGAAAACTTCTTACCTCTGTGATGATCTTGGGACTAGGCCACTCCAAAATTTCTCTGACCTTCTCTGAATCCATCTTGACTCCCTCTAGAGAGATGAAAAAACCCAGGAACACCAAACTTTCTTGCAGGAAACTATATTTCTTCAGGTTTGCATAAAGTTGATGTTTTCTCAATGCATCCAATATAATTTTTAAATGATGCAAGTGATCTTCTTTTTTGTAATTGAAAACTAGGATATCATCAAAATACACAATAACAAACTTACCAATATAAGGTCGAAGCACAGTATTCATCAACCGCATGAAAGTGTTAGGAGCATTGGATATCTCGAATGGAATCACCATCCATTCATATAGTCCATCCCTGGTCTTGAAGGCAGTTTCCATTCATCCTCCTTATGAATCTGGATCTGGTGGTATCCACTTTGCAAATAAATCTTATTAAAATATTTAGCTCCGGCTAGCACATCCATCATGTTGTCCAACCACAGTATAGGAAACCTATATTTGATGGTAATTTTATTGATTTATGTGCTATCTGTGCACATCCTCCATGTATTATCCTTTTTTGGAGTCAACAATGTTGGTACAACACATGGACTCATGCTTTCTCTTACCAAACTTTTCTTTATGAGTTATGTCACTTGTCGGTTGAGCTCTGCATGTTGTGTAGGACTCATCCTATAGGCTGCCTGATTAGGTAAAGATGATCCTGGGATCAGATCAATGTGGTGTTGAATATCCCTCTTTGGTGGAAGACCATCAGGTAGTTCATCAGGGATAACATCAACATATTCTTCTAGTAACTTGACCACTCCAGTAGGAATTGGTATGTCTTCCAAGGCTCCTTTTTGCACAATTAATGCATAACAGAATCCTATTTCCTTTGTTTTATTAACAAACTCTCTTTCTGACAACATATTCTCAGTTTTTCCCTCATCCTTAAGGGGAAATGAGACAACTTTTGATCCATCCTTCCAGAAGGTGTAGGTATGCTTTAATCCATCATGCATGAATTTTTTGTCATATTACCAAGGCCTCCCCAATAATAGATGGCATGCATCCATCGGAATGGCATCACACCATACTTCATCTTTATAAGTCTTACCAATGGAAAACTTTATCAAACATCTTTTATTAACGGTGACTTCATTCCCCTTTTTGAACCATGCAATTCGGTAAGGATGGGGATTTGTTTCACATCGTAATTTCAACTTATCTACCATCTCTTTGGAAACCATATTCTCGCAACTGCCATTATCAATAATAACTTGACATACCTTTCCCCCATAAGTGCATATGGTTCAAAAATATTTGTTAGAAGCCAAGAATACTCATTATTGATACCCTTCCTTTGCTCTTTTTTGGTAATTACCATTGACCTCTGTATCATGAGACTCTCCCCCATATTAAGTGGGACTTCAGATTCAACTCCTTCTTATTTATTCTTAGCTTGGACAAAGTTCAAACTGGGTTTTTTTCCTTGCTTTGACTCTTTCATGTTATAACTTGGGCATTCAAATGCTCGATGACCCTCTACACCACACCTGAAACACACATACGGTCCTCTTCTACCACCATCGTAACTTCTACCCCTCAAAAATCCTCTTCCTCATGGTTGATTCAAGTTACGTTGTTGAGTATATTCTACTTTCTTTGCTCCTTGGGATGATTTGCCTCTACCATATTTGAAACCACCCCGTGAGGTAGACGATGTACCCCTCCTTTCTCCTCTATTCCTTTGAGCAAATTTTCAGTTTAGCTTTTCCTCGACCTTTAAGGATAATTGATATGCCTCTTCCATGATGTGAAATCTATGCATGCTTAGTTCATCTTGAATAGAAAATTTTAAACAATTCACATACCTTGTAACCAATTTCTCATAAGTTTCTTGGTGATCCACGTGAATGGACAAATGATAAAACTCATTTGTGAGTTCCTCCCCTGTGGACAAGTTATGCTTCAAGTTTTGAAATCTGTGAAAAAGGGTCTGGGCATAGTCTAGAGGCAAAAAAAATCTCGCAATTTTTTTTCCATCTTGCTCCAGGTCTTAATTTTGCATTTTCCTTTTCTTACTCTGTATTTCTGCACATGATCCCACAATATCATGGTGTGACCCTTCAGCTTGGTGCATGCAAATTTCACCTTATTTTCCTCTAGCATAAGCTGTCATTCAAAAAATTTATCCATGGCGTTCAACCAATCTATTAACTCCTCTGGTTTAAGATTCCCTGCATATTCTGAAACTTCCATCTTGATCCTATAATTTCTCCCTTCTAGAGCCCTTAGAATCATTTCTTCAAAACACATGTGCTCTAATTGTTCTTCTTCATGTTCTATATGTTGATCTACATTTCTTTGGTATGTCTCATCATCAAACACTTCTCTTTGTATTATTCTCTGCCTAGCCAGTATGTTTGTAAGATATGTTGCTTTCTTTTGGAGGTTTTGCATATCTCTATTCATCTGAGCAAGACGTGTTCTTCCTCTTCCTCTCTCAGCCATCTTCCCGCTCTGATACCAAATGATGTGGCCAAAGCCTGAGATTCATTCACAATATCAAATAAACCATGAAAACAAAAGAGAATGGAAAAATAACTCTCTTTTATTCCTTCTCCATCCTAACTATTACAACCTAAGTTCAACCCCTTATAACTACTATCTGGGATTTTTGAAAACAACTAATTTTAGAAAAACAACTATTTTTTTAGAAAAACAGATAAATTTAGAAAATTTTCGCATGACTCTAAAACTTACCACTAACTAAGAGCTAACTAGTGTGACACTATTTTTCAACTTATTTTTCTGATTAATCTCATAAACTAAGAAATAAATGATAATTGAAAAATTAAAAATTTCCGTAAAAACACTAAAAACCCAACTTGAGTCCTTATATGAAGGAATTTGGCCCTGAAAAAGTGTCAAAACGATGTCCAATTGGATATATCAAATCAAAACGACAATGAACTCTTCGAGACACAACTCCCTATAAAATTTCATCCCAAATGAATAAACGAGTCAAAAGTTATGACCCTCGGAAAATCCCCGAAAAATACTTGCATCAACTAGCACTTAGTGGATTAAAACTACAAACAATTCATAACTCTAAAAAGCTCAAGCATGCATATCTTCTATATCCAAATATTATATTCAATACTTCACCAAAAAATTCAAAAGCTATTAACTAATCTTTATACATTTTCTAGAAATCACTTCCCATCCAAGCCCAATATGGAGTCTAACTTGTATTCCTCTAACATAAGAAGGAGATCAAGCACCAACTTCTTCTATTTACTTTGGCCTTAAATTGAATAGTCCCTCACTATAAAATTAATAGAGGTGGATCTCTAAAAACTTATATGGATCACCTAGCATGACATTCCAAGAATCCATTTTTTTCATGAGAAAATGAGGATTACAAAAAACTTCTTCCATGAAAGTTTCATAATCAATTTTTATTCCCATTGTCAACTAGATCTCAATAGGCCTCCATTTGTTCTACTTGTGAACAATCAACAATTCAATAGTGAGTAATGATCTCAACTTTAAGTTAAAGACTCACTCTATATGCATCAAAGCATATATATAAGAGATGGATTGACCTCTAGTGATTAATTAACCCCATTCATCTTTTTGACACACAGTTGTTCAATTTCATTATATCCTTCTATGAATGTTTGGTTTATTCAATTTCATTATATCCTTCTATGAATGTTTGGTTTAGACAATCAATATGAATGCCCTAATTTTTTAAAGATTTATTTAGATATTGCATTTGAACATTTTTTCTTCTAATTGTGTTCTTCAAAATGTTTTAGCTCAAGTTGTTTAATTATATACAATGTGGTGGTGTAAGTTCTTATTCACTAAGTTTTAGGTTTTAGAAGTTAAATTTAAGTGAAAAATGTTGCACTATTTATAAATAAGTGTTTTATTTTATTTTTATTTAATATTTTTACAAAGATACGAAATAGAGTTGACCTTTAACATTTAATCAATTAACCTAATTAGCAATCTCATTCCTTTTCACTTAAAAAAACATAGTATAGAAAATAATTGTCATAAAACACCCATACCACCAATCCACACATGAAAGACATTTGTTTACTTTATCTTACAGTGTGTAGAACAAATTTTATATACAGAGAGATGCACAATTAAATATTTTTGGACCCAAAAGAGAGTCAACAGTGACCATTCCACTGAATGAAGTTATATAGAGAGATGCATTTTTTGGGTTTTTTTAGCCGGAATAAGGTCATGTAAATTTGGACAAAATCCCTATTTTTTATTGTTTAAATTGTATTTATGAATGTATAAATAGATTCATTGTGTTGAAAAACTAGAGGCCCTCAAATTATACAAACTTAACCACTCAAATCTGCAGATCCAACTATTCATCTCCAGATTTCAAACAAAATCAAACAAAAAAATTATCAAAAAAAAAACAACCAAAAAATAAAACGTGTAAACTACTGCATTAAATATTTTTGAAACCAAAAAGAGGCAACAGTGACCACTCCACTGAATGAATTCGGTGTATTATTTAGGAAGAGAGAACACAATTAAATATTTTTGAAGGGCCCCAAAACAGGGAAAACGATAACCATTCCACTGAAAAGAATATGATTTGTTTGAAATTCGATTGCACGCTGAAATATTTTGAGAGGTCATTGTTCACGAAATCCAATATTTTGAGAGGTCATTGTTCATGAAATCCAAGTTGGAAAAATGGAGACGAATTGATGGAGGGCGATGATAATTCAATACCTCTGAATTCAATAAACCATAATTCAATCCCTCTGAAGATTAAAAATGGAGATGAAGCGATGGATTGACACGATAATTAAATCCCTCCTCTAAATTCAAGAACCATAAGTCCAATCAACGTGCAAAATCGGACTAAAGAATGGGGTCGGGAGGGAGATATTCGCTATGATCTGTGTCAGTTGATCCAAAGTCCAATAAAGGTGGAAAATTGGAATTAAGAGATATGGGTTGGGGTTTGGCTGTGAAGATCACCACTTACCATCTATAAATTTCATCTTCATCAGCTGGAGGGTGTTGCAGTCACATTCGCTGTCATATAAAAATTTATAAAGTAAAGGAGGGAGTAAGTTAATTTTGGAGCAAACAGATCCATTTTTAGGTAAAAAAATGGATCTGAAACTGACCAGATTTTCAGAGGTAGCTTAAGTTTCGCATGGATCAAAGTTTTATGCATTTCAGAATTTTACTCTACGGTTTTGCCTCATTTTAAACCAACCCGGATACTCAGAAAATCGATCAAAATTCTGAATTGACCGGAAATTTAAAACAACATCACCAAAAAACCTGCCAAAAAAATAACTAAAAAAAAAAGATTGCTCCAGAATTAACCTACTCCTTATTATAATGATACTAAATAATTTACAGAATATTCAACGCAATAATAATGCTCTATTATTGCAATAAATGCTTTACAATGAAGTACCTACAGTAGTCTATTCAATGCTCTATTATTATAATTGTACCATCATGGACAGAAAGGAGCTATTGATCAGGAAATCCTGCAATAATGGTATTGGCTTTGAAGAGCTTTGAGTAGATTACTGCAAGTATTTCGTTGTAAAGCATATACTGCATATACTATTAGATGGTAGTAAACAAATTGATATATTTACTAGTGATTTATGAGTATTGTTAAAAAAATTTAACATGTTGAAGGCTAGCAATATACAGTTTGTTATGCAGTATTGAATGTTGAGGCAGGTGGATTATAAATTATCTAATTTGAAAGCAATTTAAATCCTACTGCCTATAATTTAGCAATTTAGATCTGACTACCTATAATCCACCTACCACAACACTCAATACTGAGTAGCAAACTAGATATTAACTACCATTATTGAATTGAGAATTTCACACATCTAAATTCATTCACACACCCCAATTATACTCCAGTCTCCAAAATTACAGTGTTGGATGAACAACGGATAAGTATAAACTATCCGCATTGTTGAAATCTCTTTAAACAGTAGTTGAAATGGAGATATCACCCATCTAAATCTATTCACACACCCCATTTTACTCCAATATTACAGTGTTAAGATTTTGGACGGATTCTTCCCATTTACATGGCAGAAAACAGTGTGGGAAGACAAACAACTTAAATGCCCTTCTCCGCAGTACCAACGCAATTGTGATGTTATGGTTATAAAAGAGGATAGACCACTATTATATATTTATTATTAAATGTGAGAGTACCAAGACAAAAACAGGTAACGAAAGGTGATATGACTAGGAGAACATATTTCCATGAAATGAAGTCTAGGTGATATGACTAATAGAGAGCCCTGGCCCAAGCCCATGTAGATTTAGCCAAAGGACGAAACTAGAAGATATGCTTCAAAGTTTTAGAATGACCACACTATTTGGACATCCAAGGTATGAGATCCAAGGTATGAGAGTTAGGTATGAGAGTTTTTACCAATTAGTAGACCCCCATAATCAGGAACAAGAAAAAGTTTTAGAATGACCATTCTAAAACTTTTAGAATGACTATGGGCACTATGAGTTTGGACATTCTAGATATGAGAGTTTTAACCAATTAGTAGAACCCCATAATTAAGAACAAGAAAAAGTTTTAAAATGACCATAATATAGGCACTATGAGTTTGGACATCCTAGGTATGAGAGATTTTACTAATTAGTAGACCCCCATAATGAAGAACAAGAAATATTGCTTTATTTGGTTCTAGCAAAAACATCTAAAGGCTTCTACTTAACCCATCAAAGGTTTTCAAATTAACCCTCAATTAGAGGCCTTGGAAAGAGCCCTCTATAACCAAGGTGAGGCTTATATCTAGTGAAAGGTGTCACTTTTCCTCACTTTCAATCCCTCCACCAAGCTCGTAAGCCTTGTAGGTGTGCCTTAAGCATGAGATCATTAGGAATCAAACCAATAATCCTTTCCACCACAAATATATCAACACAAGCCACCTTTGTTTAACCTTTTTCCAATTCTAATATTCCAATTTGTAGTTTTTGGTATTTTTGTTTGTTTTAAGGTTCTGAAATTTTTACAAACATTTGGATACAAGATAGTTGACGGAAAATGAGCAAATCTGATTTATAGAAATCCTCCAATAGAACATCGACCCACTATGCAATACCCAACAACATTTAAATATTTTAAACAGTTCAATACATCAGAAAATTACCCACTACAACTTAACAATAAATTAGAGCCTGATATATATAGTTGTTGTAGATTGTCCTTGTAATTTTGAGGGGAATTAGGCTCGCAAACTGCAGATTGTTAACAACAAAAGGTAGGACTGATATACAGGCTGATGGATATAAAATGGCTGCTTGTAATGGGAGAGTCGACCCAACACACAAGGAAAGGCCCTTTTCCAGCAGTTAGGCTTTGCCCATATGAAGAAGATAGCTCACAGAAAATCCAGAAATCGACCACAAGAGAGTAGTTCAGTCCAAAATGGGAACCAATTCCACCCAGCACAGGGTTACGCCTTCTTATACCATCAATCAGCGCAGTTGAAGAGAAAACTCGATTCTGGCATATATATTAACGCTCAACAGATGTAGGAATGTGCCCAGAATGGCTTAGCAAGGTAGGTCGACCCCTTTAATAATGAATCCCTATAACTAATGCCTTCTCACCTGAATATCAGCCTTCAAACAATTAAATGTGGCCCAGAAAAGGCAGCTCGACTTCCAGAATGCTTAATAACTCAATCCCTGGTGAGCCCAACAACTTAAAAGTTGACCCTGTATTCAAAGGTGTGCCCTACATATAAATATTTCAGCCCCACTGTTCAGGAACTTGCCCAACAATGCTAAATATGTCCCCTTAACACTCAGTATTGCCTCCTTCATTCAAAATCGGCCCCAAACATAAATGTATTTAAGTGTATCATTAAGATAACTTATTCATATTCACAAATCTCAGCTACCAAGCTTAAGCAATGAGGCCCAATGCTAGAATCTGAGTGACTTTCCGATTCTAGCTAGGGTGTATCGTTGCAACATCGAAACCATAGATAAATGAAGGGTTTCCAAAAATCCTAGTCTCTCTTCTCAAGTGCTCTCCAAAATATTTTCTCAATTGAGCGATGTGCAAGAATGATGATAGACTCCTCCTATCCCCTTTTTTGCATACTTCTAACTTAAGCTTTTCTTTCTTTCTCTTATGAATGTGGGATAATAACTCCACTTGACGTTTTTTCCATTCTTCATGTTCCCTTGATTATTTTCCACCCTAGCCCACGAGAACTCAATTAGGCTAGTGGAATTCTCTCTTAGAGAGATTAGGTAGATGGGGACATTACAGTCCTCCCTGCCCAAGATTGCTTTCCCTCATGAAATTTTAATCCCTGATGTTGGAGTACCTGCTCTCCTTCCCATGTAGCGCCCTCGATAGGAAAATCCTTCCATTTGACAAGGTAGTCCCTAACAGTTCGGTTCCTTAGCTTTCGCTCCTTGATCTCCAAAATCTCCTCAGGAACCAAAATCAACTGCCCCTCTTCATCTATTGGTGGTAACTCAGTAGAGGTAGCGATATGTTGTCCCAATGCCTTCTTGAGACATGAAACATGGAAGACATTATGTATTTTGCATCCCTTTGGAAGCTCTAGCTCGTATGCCACCGCTCCTATGCACCTTGAAATCTTGTAGGGTCTGTAGAATCTGGGTTTCAATTTTTCTGCCCCCTTCATCTTAAGTGACGACTGCCTATAGGATTGCAGACGTAGGTACACCAAGTCCCCGACCTCAAAGCTACATTCCACCCGATACTTGTCTGCATAGATCTTTTGTTGATTCTGAGCCATCTGCAAATTTTTATTAAGGGTCCGTAGAATATCCTGACTCTCCTGAACCCAATCTTTACCTTTAGGTGCTCTGCTATCTCCAAACACCCAATCCGCAAATGCAGGTGCATCATATTCATACAAAGCTTGAAAGGGTGTCATCCCAATCGACCTGTGATAGATTATATTGTAGCAATATTCGCCCAAGTGTAGCCACTTTATCTAGGATTTCTGCTGGCCTGACACATAATTCCTCATATAGCCTTCAAGCCATTTATTCACAATCTCGGTCTTCCCCTCTGTCTGAGGATGATAGCTCGTGATAGGTGTTAGTTCTGTCTCAACTAACCTGAAAATCTCTTGCCAAAATCCTCCCATGAACCTGCTATCTCTGTCGCTGACAATAGTTTTTGGCAGCCCGTGCAATCGAAATACCTCTCTGAAGAAAAACTCCGCTACCTATGCTACGAAATATTTGGAGGGTATGGAAAAAAAATGTGCAAACTTCGTGAGCCTATCGACCACCACATAAATACAATATTTTCCTTGCACTTGGGAAAACCCTGTGATGAAGTCCATAGAGATGTTTTATCATTTTTGTTCTGGGATGGGAAGTGGCTAAAGTAATCCGACAATTAGGTATGCTCCTATTTGACCTAATGCCCTAATGAATGCCTGATGAAATGTTTGGCCTTTGTATAAAAAGAAAAAACCAAAAAAATTGGAAGTAATGAATACATAAAAATTTAACTTTTAAATAATTAAATTGTCCAACAACCTGGTTTTAATGTCGTTCATAACCTTTAGGCTGAACAAACTTATATTTTTGTTTTAGGTAAACTGTGGAGGAGTATGCCATCCAGGTTCAAAGGCTTAGCAATCAAATGTTGTATCTAATGGCGAAGAATCTCAGTTTAAACGCCCTTGACGGGTTTGTCCATATGTTTGGAGAAATCTCACAGTCAATGCATTACTACCCGCCCTGTCCACGACCAAATATTGTTATATGGTTGAGCTCTCACACAAACGGAGGAGGTGTAACCATTTCGCTTCAGGAAGATGGCGTTGTTGGGCTGCAAGTTCGTAAATATGGTCCAGCCCGTCCCCGACGGTCTAGTTATCAATATCGGCGACATGGTAGAGGCATATACAAATCCTCATTGTGATTGAATGGATTTGTTTGTGTTTGAATTGGCATAAATCCTAAATCTCTAGTGTTTGGGCAGGTAATCAGCAATGGAAGATACAAGAGCATCGAGCACTGAGTTGTCACTAACAAGGAGAAAGAGGCAGAAATTGGTCCTGCTTGTGAACTTATAAATGAGTCCAATCCCCTCAACTA
The DNA here is from genome assembly GCA_032191745.1 of Picea mariana. Lineage (NCBI taxonomy): Eukaryota > Viridiplantae > Streptophyta > Pinopsida > Pinales > Pinaceae > Picea > Picea mariana. The sequence continues at coordinate 196,961 of JASDQU010371955.1, read as the reverse complement.
TAGAAACTTCAAGAGGAGAGAATATCTTGAAACTTATTTCCTCGAAGGAAAGAAAGCCATTGAATTTGCAAAAATCAGTCCTTCCTCGGCTGGTTGACAATTAGTGTAGTTTCTGCTGTAAATTGGCGCTCCCATGTTATACGAATTCTAGTATATATTTGTACCAAGGTATGGACATAATGCAGAAACTTTTGTTTTCTAAGTCATTTCTTCTCACCAAGTTCTACTCTCATACAGACACTTAATAAAGAGATGCCTCACTGTATGGGACAAAATTACGCTTGATCAAAATATAAACACTTTTTGGGAAGGGACTACAATAACTGCTTGCTATGATTATTGGTCAATAAGGGAACACAAACAAAAAAAAAATCTCTTCCCTGGTCTATTGGTTCGTATGGCTGGAAAGGAACAAAAAAGTCTTTGAAAATGGGACCCCATCCACAAGTATGGTTGTCTATAAAACACTTGGTATGCTCAAAAACTGGAAAGACATACACCCAAGTAAAGAGGTAAAATGGACAAAAAATAGGACACTTATTACAAAGGATACACCTACAGGGTGGTTTGATGGAGCATCGCAGTCCAATGGCACACAGAGTGGAGCAGGAGGCATGATCAGAGTCTCAAAGAATTCACAATACAGATGGACCTTCAACTGTGGTCTGAGTACCAACACCAGGGAAAAATTATTGGGTGCCTAGGCCACACTTCACTTGGCATCCAGATTAAACATCGAAGTCCTTCAAATTCTTGGGGATTCCAGAATTATTATAGAATGGTTGATCAACATGGGTAAGCTACAAACCATCTCTCTTATGGCCTGGAAGGACAGAATTAGACTGCTACAATCCACTTTCAGGAAGCTCAGCTTCAATCATATTTATCATGAGTACAACAAGGAAGCAGATCATCTATCAAAGGCCACACTTCAGAAAAAAAAAACTGGCATAATCACCTACAACCATTGGGTTGAAGGACATGAGGGCCCTCCACACATACTAAAGCTATACTAGGATCTGCAGCAACAACCCATTTGTGGACAATTCAGCTTGAGAGAAGGATGATATCTTATGCTACTGATTTTTGTTTGAGTATATGTGACAACCAATACTATGGACTTTACTCTTTTTGCTACTTATGGTACATAGCAGTGCCTATAACTTTAGTTTCTTTCTTTGATCTTTCACCATTTTGTTGGTTGAAAGACCACTGTAGGCGAAAGATATATTTGACAGTGGATACTTTTTTGGGATTGTAAATCATGTCATGAGAACAAATTATATATTAATATAATTGAGAAAGTTTTTTGTTGAAAAAGTTTTACTCTAGAAAATGAGATAATAAAAA